>JACXGI010001452.1:74250-92770 GCA_016801175.1 Esox masquinongy | reverse complement strand
ATATA
Source organism: Esox masquinongy (assembly GCA_016801175.1). Taxonomy (NCBI): domain Eukaryota; kingdom Metazoa; phylum Chordata; class Actinopteri; order Esociformes; family Esocidae; genus Esox; species Esox masquinongy. The sequence goes on along the minus strand of JACXGI010001452.1, from coordinate 92,765 downwards.
TATATATATATATATATATATATATATATATATATATATATATATATATATTTATATATATATATAATAGAATTTCTACATTCATTATTTTCTTTATGTCTGGGTTGATTGTGATGTTGAAGCCACAAAACGATACCGAAGTGCTAAAGATATCTATGTTCATACACAGTCTTGCTAAAGTGACTTTTATTTTTAATGTAATTATTAATGAAATATTTTCATGAGTTGGTGTATGTGATGTAAGGTGTCTAATGGTATTTACAGCGCTATGGGAGGGTTCATGTAAAAAAATGTTTTTCTTATCCCTTAGCATCAAGAACAGTTTTGCTTTCCTCCGAAGGCTGACAAACCAGGAAAGTGGATAGTGTTCTACTGACAGACCTACTGTCCATCTTTTCCAGATGAGGGCAAACTTTTTGGCTCAGGGGCCACATCAGGATTTTGAAATTAAATGGAGGGCCATAATTGTTTTGTAACTTGTTAACCATAAATGATTTGCGGGCCAGATCAAAAGGGCAGTAAATATAACATTTATACAGTAAGTCTATCATAATGTCTAAATAATTTAAATCCATATTCAGATGTACAAAAATGGGCTGGTGAGTTATGTTTTACTTTCCCTTAAAACTATTTTATTACCTAACTTGGGCCAAATGGGATTGAATTGAATTGAGTTTGCCCACCCCTGATCTATTCCAAAGGCATCCACATCCTCATTGAGGTGACTGGAATGGATAGTAGTATGGCTTCTCCACCCCAATACCAGTGCATTGCACCCTGCTCTGTGTTCAGGCCACACCATCACAAAGAGTGGCGACCAGAGGGAGATTCCTCCCAGAGCTCAATCAAGCATTTTCAGAAGGAGTCGTATTACGAGTGCATCAGTTCCATCTTTAGGTCATGCAGAGTAATGCATGTCCAACACAATTCATACAGGCTTTTCTCTTTCCTACTGTATGTACATTCTCATTGTTGCTTAACATTTTAAAGAGAATACCCATTAAGCATTACACTGCATCCCCAGTGGAATGATACAGGATGATGCCTTCATGCGTAGGAAACCCCCATCAATGACTGAGGCCATTCAGAGACTTGTTCTCAGAGGAATTTAAAAGGTCTGCATGTCATTGACCAGAGGTCTTCTGTGCTACAAGTTCAGTTTGTTTGTTCTGAATGGAATTTATTTGGTTAAGAACCAGCTTTGTCTTTTATTAGCGGATACATCTGTCATCCACACACATGCTGCACAAGTTAATAATGCCCGGCACCTGATCAGATTAAAGCATGAAGCTCATCGCGAGGACAAAGTCACAAACTGATTCTGGGCTGAAAAGTGGCCAAATAAAATACACATTTTACAGTTAAATGGTATTGTGAGCAATTAGAACAGACTAGGGGTCTACAATACCATAACCCCAGATGAACCATGTTGAAAAGAGCTGAAAAACTGGCTTTTCTTGAAAGGCATTCCATTCTGGAGAAATGGAATTGGGCACAATGCAAGTCTGGCAAATGCCTTGCAGTTCAATGAGTCAAACCTCAAATGACAATAACAAAATGTCTCATTCAGAGTTCACTGGGAAACAGCATAGTAAATTGGCTAATAAACAGGCGTACTGTATCTACGCATAGGCTACATGATGGGTATAAACTGTTGGATGTTGTTGTATATCAGTACTGACATCCCTGAAATAGAGAAATAAATAATGTCTAAAATACACATATTTTAATACTGAGCTGCTGTAAACTGATTGTTCAAAAGGAAAATTACTTTTTTTATACTATAAATAATGTATATAATAAATAATATATATACGTAGAGATTTGATATTACAACTCAAAGTATTTTCTCAGAGGTCAGAATTATTGTTCATATTGTTAAATAATTAATTTTACAATACTATTCAATACCTCACCTTGTGATGAGATTAGCACAGAAGTGACACACCAGCAGGGCCAGTTCTAGGCATAAGCGACAAAGGTGGTTGCTTAGGGCCCCCGACATCTAGGGGGCCCCAGTCCGCTAGTGAGTCCCGCACCAATAAGGAAGAGGGGGCCCCCAAATCAAATCTTGCTTAGGGACCCTAGAAGGCTAAGGCCGCCCCTGCACACCAGTGGTACGGTTGGCATTGAAATTAGAATATATAAGCAGAAAAAAACCCTATACTTACTGTAAAATTAGGTGATGGATCTATAATGCTATGGGGCTTTTTTTGCTTCCACTGGTCTTGAAACCCTTGTTGAACTCATTGCGATGGCATAATGAACTTCCTGTACTAGGACATTTTATGGAGAAAAAACCTGGTTGCCTCCTCCAGGATTATCTTGGCCACAAGCAAATCTTCCAGCAACACAATAATCACAGGCACACATCAAAATTCATGAAGAAACTGCTAATTTGCCACAAAAATCAACATTTTGCAAAGATCATCTCATTCAATCTGTTAATGGGCTAAATCTGTGTTTTGAATTGACATGGGCAGTTTATAAACCAGACAAGAAATATCAAGGATCTGGAAGGATTTTGTGAAGAGGGCGGGTCTAAGATCCCTCACAATGTGTTCTTGCTGTTGTTGTCCTCAACAGGTATTGAGGAACTGAAATGCACTAAAAAAGGGGGTGACATTAACTAGCACCTTTTTGATTTAAAAAAGGCAACATGCCACCCCAAAGACAAGAGTCACTGCCGTCTGGGCCAACCACCGTACCTTAACACAAGATGCATCATTCACCCAAGTTAAGTCAAAATCCCGCCAGTGGTGTCTTAGATAGAGAAGAGTCGGTTACCAACATTCCAGAGCAATAGTGCCAAATTTCCTCAAAAGATTCAGGAAAAGTGAAACATTTATTCCAGAGTGTAACTAACCTAACAAATATTAATTTAACTTTAAAAAAGGAACGAAAGCCATTAGAGTAGGCATAAGTTGTACAACATGATAACCCCAGATACATTGTTGATAAGCGCTTTAAAACAGGCCTTTCCTGAACAGCCTACCGTTCTAGAGAAATGGGACCTGCCAAGTGCATTGGCTGGCAAATGTGCTTGGGTTCAGCATGTCAAACCTCAGTTCTATGACAGGATTTTTTCTGATGACTGAGAGTTCTTTTGGATTTCCTTAGTCCAAACAGAGGAATAGAAAAAAGTGGCTTGGGCTTCACGCAATGCATGCATGCATCAGACAGAGCTCCAGGGGGAGACCAAATGGCCACATTTTGCAACCCTTTTTCTTGGCTTTTCAAGGGAAGAAGCTTGAAACACAGCGAAATGTAACACAGCCGGCAATATCGCCAAAGACGAGATGCCATTTTGCAAAGCTAAATTCAGGGATCGTTTCAGAAAATTGCCTATCTCCCAATCAAATGTATGCTAACAACACAATATGCACCCAGTTACATGGGATCATAGAGGACAATATAAAAAATATACCACAGATCAAGTTGCCTCTTCCCTTATATAGTGACACAGATATCTCTCCCTAAACAAACATGAGACGCTCAGATCATAAGGTAGGCAAAACATCAGTAGTGTCTAAAATGAACAATTTGTTCTTTTTAGAAATGCTATGCAGTTTGTCAATTCTGTACTCTCTCAAGGCAGAGGGCTATTTCTGCAATTTATGATTGGAGGCCTGGCAACACAAAATTACAAACTGTGCTCATCGCCCTTGCAGCTGTCAAGGATAACAATTTAATCAAATCACTTTGAATCTGCAACTAAACCTTGCTTTGAATGTATTAAAAAATACTGTGCTTTGTATGCCTAGAATAAATGAACATCATTTAAAGCACATGTTTACAAGTTTAAAACATGTCAGCAGTAACATCATATTCTGAATGCAAGGCTTGCACTGTATCATGGCTTGAGTTCTCAGTTCATCACTCTTCAGCGGTGGGTCATTGGGTGCTTTACGAATAGCTGAATCAAAATCAATCAAAATTTGTTTCGCTGAATGAGTCAAAGATCTGGTTTCACTGAACGAGTCAAAGTAAAAAGAGTCAAACTTCCTGTCACAAGTCGTTATTGGCCATGTTAAAATCCAGCATGCCAACAAACAAGGCATTTACTAAAATGTAAACAAATAATAGCCATCAACCCATGTAAAGTAGTATTCTCTAAAATTACTCAATTAGGTCAAGCCAAAAAACAGAGACCTACATCCCAATCCTAGTAGCCAAATCCTTCATGTAAAGGAAAGCAGTATAAACATTTAATGAATTTATACTTATGTACAAATAAACAAATAGACCAAATATGTTTTATTCCAATATTGTTGTTCCAGGGGCAACCAAATCATGTGCTTGTGCCACCAACTGAAAGACTCAATGCCAGTTAGGCCTACAAAATATTACAGACAAACTGTTGGGAGTATACACTGTCAGGAAAATAATGACAATCTTGATAAACATGAACAAAAACAGCTGTAAAAAATAAATTATTTAAATACTGAGCTAAAGTATATTATTTGCAAAAACAATTAGGAAATTATATAATTTTTTACTAATGAGATGGATTAAATAAAGAGATTTTATACAAAAAGTTTGCATAGCTGGGCACAGTTAATAAAAAAGTTAACTTCGTCAACCGTTAAACTGTTAACCAAAAAGTTAACTTTGATAACCGTTAATCAGTTAAATCATTAAAAATGTAATGGAAGTTAGCGATAAACGTTAACGTTAATTTTTATTATAAAAAAACATGCTAGAAGCTCACGTTTTTTTCCACTGGATTCGTGACTAAGTCAAATCACATTACATTCGTCCTTTTCCATCAAGGCGAGGCAAAATAAAGTGACGTTGAAGTCTCGCCCCAGCTTAATAATGAATAGCCAATCAATATCACAGATACTGGGAGGACATTCTTGGTTGGCCAATTACAGATTATGTTTACAACACACAAATAGCTGCTTGCAAGTAATACAAGGGTTCTCAAGTGTTTATTTCACTATTGACCTTCATACTGAATCCTTGACACTAGCACGCAATCTTAGTGCAGAGAAATACATTTTTGACTTTGAAAATAGCATCTAGATATTCAGCACAGCCAGCAGACGATTTGGTCTCATTCCCTAGTCCGGACTGAAGCAAAAACTGGCTCAGGGTTTTAAAAATATATTTATGACATTTTTGGGTTAGCGGCCTTGAGCTAACGGCGGTTAAATGTAACGGAAGTTAATTAGTCCGATAATGATCTTCACAGTTAGCTTAAACGTTAAATCATGAAGGAAAATGTTAACTTTGTTAATTAACGATTAACAGATTAACCCTTTGATGCCCAGCACTGCAAGTTTGTCTTTTCTCAATAACGTAGAATTCAAAATTCAGCCTTTTTTTGCTTCCACTGGTCCTGGGGCCATTCCTACAATCAGAATTATAATGATTCATAGAATGTCTGCGTGTGGGTGTGCGTTGAGTCGGTGCAAGAGTGCCTAGTCGGACAGTGGGTCAGTGAACGCGGTCAGCTGATGGCTTGCACACAGACACCGTCTCAGCGGGCCTTAGCGTAAATCCCTAAGCTTCGACGAAGTCCCCGTCAGAACAACGATAGCTCAATGTACAGTGGGCCGCTGGGCTGTCAAGGGTTAAAGCTGTTAAAGCTGCGGGCACCGTGTCAGATCGACTTCCTGGATGGGTGGAGGACAGCCGTAATGTTGGGGGCCTTTCCACTGGAGGACTCTGAGCAGTTCTGAAACCAGGCCACGATGCAGCCGGACAGGATCCTCCATGTTACCATTCAGGGTGAAGGGGACCCAGGGCGGCATGGAAGGTCTTCTTGGTAGCCTTAAAAGGTGCACTACGGTTACATGACTGTCCATCTGAAATCCCTTTCCAGGCGGTAAGTCACACCTTGCAAACAAATCATTGGTGAAAAAGACAAAACAAGAGTGGCATCCAATTCTAGCCTATTAAAACAGAGACAGGAGTCATCCCCCCTCCCTAAACGACCCGCTGCACACCTGGGATTGGTGGTGATGTGCCTGAAACATGGCCAGATCACCAACATGGGGGTCGCGACCAGAGTGCTCCTTTGAGGAGTGTGAATGCAGGGGAACTGTTGGCTCTCTACCGCCGTCCAGCTGAGGTTGGACCAGGGAATGTTCCCTTTCTAACCTGAAGAATAATCCTGTGTTGCTGACGTTATGGGTGAGGTTGTTGTCCTGGCACCGCGATACCAGCACACTCAGCCTCTCCCGGTAGACTGACTCATTGTTGTCGATTATCAGGCCTACAGCCAAGCTTGTCGATGGCAAACCTGAGGACAGAACTGGTGTCCTGCAGAGCCAGTTCTGGGTTAACAGGAAGAAAAGCAGAAGTACTATTCCAGGGAAAACTTCAGGGCCAACACTCATTTTCGTTTCGGAGTCAGACTGGTTCTTCAACTGAATATGATTAGGCCCGACACCTAACAGGAACCTGACTTCCATCTGATAGCACAATGGAAATCAACAAAATTAAAGACTATCACACGAGCTACAGTAACTGTACAATTCCCTGTACATTACATCAGTCCGGTCACATTTCTATCTTTGAAATCTGTGTCTGATTTATAAACGAGCCATGGACGTTAGCAAAATATTCAACCACTCCGCAAGCCATTACAATCATTGTAATTTGAGCCTGGATGTTTAATATTTACTCTTATAGCAATTACACAGGCCTGGTTTGGTGGCATTAGTCCCATCTTAATCACTTCAAAAGTTTTACTATATTCTGAAACACTGACCAATCAAAGAATATTGATGTGAAGATCATAACCCTACCCCTCTGTTCATCAATGACTACACTGGGCAGTAGTTGCAATAAAGAAAACGACAGATGAACATCAGCACATATTTTCTTTGCAAACCATGAGGCGTTCTGAGAGAGTTCTGTGCAATCCACAGGCATTTCTTCCAGTTGAAATTGGCAGCAGGAGAGTGTCGTAGGGGAGGGAGAGGTGGAGTACAGTACATCCCAATGTTCCAACAGCTGACAGCTTTACAGTTCACAATGCACAGTATGTAAAACAGCCTTCCACACCAGTTAATGGAGGATGTCAATGCCAGCAAACAGCCACCTCTCCACACGGGCGGCTGTAAGACACAGGGCCATCGTGTGTACAGCGACTGAAGTCAGGGAAAGGGAAGAGATTGAGTGCAGCACAACAAGCTTGTCCTTTTTTTCACCATTACAGGAGCATTAGAGGATTCAGCTCAACTGTTCCAAGATGTCAGAACTACAAAGCTCCCTTGAATGAGGGAATGTGAGGCCCAGAGGCCGCAAGTGACTCTGGAACAGCTGGCCTGGTGATGGGGCTTCCTGTTCCCTTGCTCTGAAAAGCTAGTATGGACAAGATAGCTATGTCTGGCTGCAGAGAAATAGCTGGGTGGCGACATAGTCATGGAGTTCTGATCTGCCTTGATGACATAGTCTTGAAGCTTCTGTTTCTTTGGATGAGCGTTGCACCATCTCCAACAGGGAAGTAAGCAAGGGCTTGAACCCATATAAGAAATAGGAAGTGAAGTAACATTCCGTAATGTTATGGATTATGTAAAATAACACTTATCGCCATTTGCTTGAGTTTTGAAAAGCAACAAGCCATGTCACAACAATGTCATTGTTCAGAATGGCACTGTGTTATTCGGTGCATTTGATAAATAAACTTTGAACTTTGAGCAACATTCGTCGCTTCTATCCAGAAATTGGGGTAAAAAATTAAATAAAAAACTGAATAAGGTCAAAAGGCTGGGAAAAGATGAGTGAAAATAATGAACTAACCCCTAAAGGTTGCCTGTGCGTCGGTTGAATCTACATGTTGTCCAAGTAGGCCTTACCAGTTGTTCTTTCCTTTTTGTGTACACAAAGCTGACACCACAGGGGCTCCCAAATGAAGCGGTGGTCTTAGTCACTGCCAGGCAGTACAGCTGCACCACTTCCATCAGTGCCCATGACGTTCATGGAGGGCAGTCTAAAGAGGTTCATCACCATCCAGGTTGGGTGGTGAACACGTCAGACAGGGGGGCCTTAACCTGGCAAGTGCTAGAACTCCTCTTCGTAGTTGCGGTTCGTCGTTGTCCAGAGAATGCGCTCTCCTCCAGGCATGTAGGTTTCAGAAAATATGTCCTGGTTAAGTGAGCGTATGTCCTGGTTAAGTGATAGGAATCAGAACCGCTTGTCAGGATGTGCTAAAGAGGAAACATCCTGAACAATTCTCATGAGCCCACTGGGAGTTGCTGCAACGAGGCATGGACATAATCACGAACTGGGCATCAACAAACTGGGAGGGGAGAAAAAAGGAGATGGGTCGAATAAAAGAAATGACACCACATCACACAGTTTTTACGAGAATATTCATCAGCCATCTATGTGGAAATATTACTCATGTTGGGAGAAACAAAAGATAAGTGATTTTCCCTTGTAAGAATCTATTCTAGAATAACTACATATTGCAAGGGAGTTAGGTTGTGTCACTACTCCTTGCCAATGCCATTAAAACAGCTACATTTGCACTCATGGATATAGAAATACCCAACTTACTAGCAGCAATGGAAATCAAAGTGAATTCAAAGAGCAAAATTAAGGCTTTAATGTAAAGATTTAATGTAAACCATCATACAGTAAATGTAACCAAAGGTCCCATGAAGGGTTCTTATGTTCTTTTAAAACATGGCAACGCCATGGAAAATCTCACTAATTGTATTGTTACGCTTTCACAGGCGTTCATTAATTCCTCGTTTTTGGGGGTGTTGTCCTCAACATAAACAGGAACACACAAATTTCATCAACATTTGCAGACACACACACAGCATTCCTGCTCAGGGTGTGAGTTTTTTGGGGGTTCGGAGAGTGCAAACACCAAGTCAACACCCAAACAGCTCATCCTAGGTGAAGCATTCCCATTCAGAAGGGACTGTTTTACAGGACTTTCAAACAACCGCCGTCTGGAGCAATCGGCCAGTCTGTGTGCCATTAGAACACCACAATGCTCATTCCTTGGCTGGTTTCTAAAGGCGCTCGACTAAGACTGAAGACTCTTAAAACGGGACTTTAATTGTGTTGAGTTGCATACACACAGTCTGCTCGGCCCTGCTCTCTTATACCAGGCATCTGCTCATCAAAGCCGGGGTTTAAACACAACATCCAGCAAGTCCGACAGGGACGCGGCATGAAGCACCTGGGGGGGGGGGGGGGGTCAGCGCGGCTGCACCATTCGCACAGCTGTAAGGACGTGCAGAGGCGGAGCCAGGTCAACACGACGCCCAGCAGCGGAGGACAGGAATTTGGGTTTCAGGCTTCCACATAGATGGAGGCATGCGAGGTATGTGCTGGATAAGAGGCAGTTCTTCCTCGGGCCCGGCGGTCCCAAATGCCTCGGCAGCTGTCTGGCAGACGCTCAACACACACATCTATCTGTTTACCGCCAACCAGTCCAAATGTTTAGAATAGCTCCGCATCCTGCCCTTCTTCTCTTCTGCACCCTGGCGTTGTAGACCAGAGACGGAGATGAGGAAGAGGCCGGTGTGGAGGAGATCCGCCTGCTGAAGGTCCACCTCCAGACAGGCACGCCACGCTGTCAAGGATTATTCCTTATTCATACTAACCGTATGACATCAGAAATGGAGATGCATCTGTACTCTTGCGTCAGAGCTGTGTTCTAAGGAGCTGCGAGTCCCACAGGGATGAGCATGGTGGTTAAATCTCATTTGTACCTGATCAGCAAGTTTAAGCCTTGGCTGCTGTGTGGCCGGGAGCTTCACTGGATGATGCGTATTGGCCAAGCGGGTTGGTCGTCGCTAACAGAGGTTATCAGTCTAGTGAGCAAGGCCTAATACACGCTGACCTTGTCGGATATAGAGTGGAAAAAGGTTTAAAGGCTTCAAAGTAAGACATCTGCCACGTTCAACTAGTAGGGAGTTTCTGAAACAAGACAGGGTCGTAGGTCCATTTGGATAGCATGAAATTGGGGAGGGGAAAACATATCCTAAACTTGCCTTGATAATGTGCAATTGAAGTGTGGCGATTCGTATCAAATCTGAATATAGGCAATAGTGCAAATGATAATAAGAATTGCCTTTATTTTCCAAGTACATTTCTATATAACTATTGCATTATACAGTTATTATACAGTATGTTAATACCGGTTTTATACACCATGTAACATCATGTTTATGTTCATTGCAAAAATGACCTAAAATCAAATCCAACACTCCACACATATGGCTACTAGCCATTTTTTGTTACAGCATGCGTACTTAGGCTGCTTGGATTTTTCTTACAATTTAAATATGTCTATTGAATATGCTCAAGCACAAGTCACTGAGGCAATTTTCATTAGGAGAATCAAAAGCCACTAGATTTGTGGGGATTGACTGTTGCTGTGATTGACATAATGGCAGGGAAATACCTCAATCATCTCTGCAGCAGACATGCTCAAGACATTCCCTTTGAAACCAAAGCCGTAAGTAATTTATCTTCTTGATATGAATAACGTTAACATCAGTGAGGCAAAACGATTCATTTCCTACATTTATTATTACACGCAAAGGTCCATAAAGACAGCAATCTTTATCCATTTAGTTCTGTGGAGTAGAAAAAAGGGCCCTCAGAATGGAAAAGGACATTAAACTATCACAGCAGTGGTGTGGCAGTGATTAATGGAAGACATCTTCGCAACAGCCACAGTCAGTTTTCATTAGGTTTCTAGCTCACGACACACACTCAGGTTGTAGAGGTTGAAGCAACTACAGGCATGAAACAGGACTGAGAAAGTTAAGGAAGATTGTGCTGTCATGATCCTTTCGGGGCTTATGGGAACCAAAATGGAGCAGGCAGGAGTTTAGAGTCTCAACGGCCATGTGCACGGAGATTAGAATGTCATATGGACTGAGGTAATCAGATGATGATGACCCAATCTAACAACACTGACCCAACCACTCCTCCTACCTACTGCGAGGTATGACGTCCCAGAGAGTCCAACCGGCCTTACGGTGGCAAACTGCTTCCAAGGGCTATCGAAGACAAGAGTCATCGATAGGCCAGGTGACTACCATGACACAATTTGGCAGCTACAAAATTCATCCATTCAAAAAGAAAAAACAAGAATAGAATATGTGTGAAGAATTTGAATTCTTTTGAGCGATCCAAATTGATACCATTTTTGCGGGGGCCCTTTGTCTTCCTAGCACACAACTCTTCCTCACAGGAGAAGGAAACACAAGCTGACTGGAGTAACATTGTATGTATATGAACTAATTACTCCCCCTAGAGCTGTGTGTGTGCGTGCCTGCCTGCGTGTGTGCTTCCTTTGGCCGGAGCCTGCCAGCCTGACGGTAAACTGTGGCACACGCCGGACGTTCCTGGTCACATGACTCACATGACATGACTTCTGTTCAGTGTTGGCCACATTGTTGCAGAGCGGCGCTGACCTAACGGTCACCATAATGACAGGAAATTGGGACAAAAAAATAAAACCATGGAAAAGCAATTCCATAATGTTAGGCGTGTGTTCTCTCTCTCTCTCTCTTTCTCTCTCTCATTAGACAATGGAAAGGCCTTAAATACCAACTAGTTCCTGGGTTGCGTCACCTGGGGGATTGGGAACATCACACTTAACAGATATAGAAATTAAATATGTTCCTCGTGCGAGAGGCCGCTGCTGAAGCCAGTTTGGTCTGCAGCGGTGCATTCATCACAGGCGAAGAGACAGACTGAGAGGCTCTTGAAGAGTTCCACCTCCCAGCACAGAACAGCCTCAGGAATGCTTTTCTTCCTCCCGTAGGCCCACAGTGTACTGTGGACGCCCTCTCTGCGGGGTGTGTTTAGCATGCAAAGCAGGGAGCAGATGCTGTCCGCGGCTGGAGGCGGCGACGGGGACACAAGGAGGCCCGCCGCTCGGCTACCCCGCCTCGACGGCCCGCCGCGGCCTCTCCAATGCCACACCCCTCTCCCCCCACCGACCGCCCCTCCCCCCTCCGGCCACACGCAGCACTTGTGTCCCGGGCAACGGGCGCTAGCCATGTGCAGGGCAGGGCAGGCCAGGGCAGGGCAGGCCAGGGCAGGGCAGGCCAGGGCAGGGCAGGGCAGGGCAGGGCAGGCCAGGGCAGGGCAGGGCACCCCCCCCCCCCGCAGGGATGTTCTGCCTGCCGTCTTCGATCCAAAACTCTGCCAAAGAGGCCAGGGACGGAGAGACACTTCCCAGCCCGTACAGGAGCGTGCATGCGTTTCAGCGAGAGAGGGCTCATGTCCAGGGCGTAGATTTGAGTTTGGGGACAGGGCGGGGGTCAATCCCGGGATCCACTGACCCTGATCCCCCCCAACCCAGAACACACAAAACAAACCTACGCCTCTTGCGCGCGTTTACACAAAACTATACATTTTGAATGCTGGCCGCGCCTAGAAGACGCAATGACGACGCGAATATTCAAAGCAGCGGGCTGGGACTGGTGGTGGTGGTGGTGTGGGGGGGGGAGAAAGGAATGGAAAACAATGAAGGAACACGACACAAACACAACAGGCGGCCCGAGCCGACCTCCCACACTAACTCCTCCTGCATCCTCTTCTTCTCCGCGGACAAAGCACCCCAGTGTGGCTGATCCAAGAGAGTGCAGCCAGGATGACATCATGGCCTTTTCCGTTCCGGCTCCAGGGGCCGGGGCTTGCTTGTGAGCGACTGGGTGGGTGGAGCCACGTGGGGTGGGGGGTGGGGGTGCACCTGCCAGAGAGAAACGGGACGGCTTCAGACAGGGAGGTTTTCCATTCTGTGTCGTTGTCCCTTCGAGAGGAGGAGTCGCCAGGCGGGTTTTGATAAACGCGTATATGGCCTTTAAGTATAAGCAAACACTTCGGCCCACTGGCCGGAAAGTTCTTCATATCTCAGGGATTGGAAACATCTGAGTACAGCTGCAGGCCATGGAGTTTCCTAAACACATTTCTGCAACAGAAAAAATGTCATCCGAGCAGCAGCACAATTCACATTATAATACCTGTTGATGCAAAGGAGTGGCGCACTCAGAAGGGGGCAGTGTACATGCCAAGGGAGCTGTGTCACACACAAATCACCTGCAGTCTAAATAAGGTAAGGCTCTCCTTGCTCCCGTCGGTTCATAATTCCTGTAGGTCTTAAAGATGCTGCTGCTTCACGTTCAATGTTTCTCCATCGTGGGGACCTCATGTGCTCCGCATTATTTCATGAGGTACAGGGGGAAAGGGGATGTGGGGTAGTGAAATGTCATGACAGTGTGTGGTCAGGGGTCAGGAGATCCGTAATCCCTTAGTTACACAGTCACATGATAAGGATGGCCTCGTCAAATAGTCCCAACATCAGCCAACAGCAGGGACGCAGACGTATTGAAACCTCAGAAAACAAGGACCGTCTTTGTAAGACTCATGGAAACATGCTTCTCGATTTTGAATGTTCCAGAAGCTCGGCCCAAACAATTTGAGTCCAACGCTTTTGTTGTGAGCCTGTGGCCCAGAGAAGGACCAGAGACAGAGGTGGATGGGTCCATGTGGGCCTCCCTGGATGTAAACAGAGACCCTGTGCTGTGCCCTGCCTGGCTAGAGGAGCCTGCAGCAAACACATGGGCCAGGAGGCATTAGCACTGGGAGCCTCCACGCTCCACTCTGGCATTTGGAACCACTCCGAACCTATCGCAAATTCCTCGCTCCTGGCAGCCATTCAGATTTCCCCCTCTTTCTCGGTTTCTCTTCCTTCTCTCTTTTCATCAGAGCTGGCAGTAGAACTGTAGTCTGCATTCTGCACTAATTAACGACCTTCAGAAGAAGACCACCAAACTGGTGAACTGGCACACCCTAAGCAAACTCTGACTTTTTTCTCCCCTTAGACCCCCCTTTCCTCACCCCTCTCCCAAGCCCCTTATAAAGTGTGTATCAGACAGACAGGAATACCTCTAAGAAAAGACTGAGCATGACACACTAAACTTCCCCACACACACATCTCTGCTGTTTTCTACAGTTACCCAGCGATGTAAACTAACCCAGCAATGTAAACTAACCCATCGTTGTAAACTAACCCAGCAATGTAAACTAACCCAGCGTTGTAAACTAACCCAGCAATGTAAACTAACCCAACGCTGTAGACCAACCCAACATTGTAAACTAACCCAACGTTGCAAACCAACCCAACGTTGTACACCAACCTAGTGATGTAAACTAACCCAGCATTGTAAACTAACCCAGCGTTGTAAACTAACCCAGCGTTGTAAACTAACCCAGCGTTGTAAACTAACCCAGTGCGGTAAGCTCCCCCACCACATCATGTAAGGTAGAATCTCCCGGAGCAGCTGTTAGGTATGGGATCTAAAATGTCCCATTCTGAGGCTACCTGAGAGAAGCGCAGAAGGCGACTGTGGGAATGGATGTGGACCAGGGGGCATAATACATCCACGGACAGCCTTTTGCTCATTAAAATAACCCATCTCTTATTCTCCGTCCGTTTAAAATCAGCTTCTTTTCCCATCCATGACAGGCGAGGCCACATAGGGTCCTTTTCTGAATAGGTCCATCAGCGTCGCCATGTTTGCCCCAGTCATATATGTGTTCCCCTGCAGGACAGCTCTGTCTCCCTGCACCATCCATCATCCTGACCAGACGACCAGACGACCAGACGGCATAGCTCGCCCGCCAGACCCCTGGTCTCCACGGTGACCCGTTACAGGACACATATTGATTATAGCATCCTTATTTTGCCGCGATGTGTGGGGAAACGTGCAGCCAGCATCAAAGGGGACATCTGAGAGGAGGAAAAAGAGTGATGGGCTACTCCATTATGCCATGTCCCCACGGCAACCACTGTAAACATTGACCCATAGATGGGTGTTCTGGGTCCAATACGGCTCTGTTCACTCAGCCCATCCCTGCTCACTGCACTCATAAACCAGCATGCACATCACCTAGTTCCTCAAATTCAAAAACAGAGCTTCCCCACAAACCGGACCTTAAAATTAAGGGTGTGTCCGGCTCAGGGGCAATGCATCTTCATCACCAACCAACCCAGCACACGTCTCTCCCTCTCACGGAGCCTGTGAGCACAAAGAGGGCATCTTATTTGCTCTCTGTGACTCTTTTATACAGTTACCGTGTCAGAGTCCCAGGCTGGAGTGGATGTACAGTAGAGCTAATTCATAGTCTGTACTGGTGTTTACTCAGGATCTCAGTACAAGGGCTTGGAGTGTCGTTGTGGAACAACTTGGACACTCCACTTTCTCCGGATCTATTCCGATTTATTTATTTTATTAGGCGTGACCAAACCAATACTTTAATCATCAAAAGGAAACATTCATGGAATATACAGTTCATTATCACAACAGTTTGTCAGAATAAAGCCACCCTTTGGAAAATAAAATCTCTAGCTGTATTCCTCAAAACTAAGCTAAAGTATAACAAAAAGGGGGTTAAGTACTGTTTACAAGGGGAACATTGGCATCCAGCCACCATGAATTCACTCTGAATAGCCCCAAGGGACAAATGGACGAGACGGGCCCATGGCAAGTGTGTCGGCGCGGAGCTGGCTGGTGAGTGGGCCAGGATGGTGCATTGTGGTGGAGGTTCTGAAGCTGCTGGGGGGCAAGGCAAACTGCTGGCCATGTGCTCCTCGCTGAGGCCGCCGTGAATTATTACATTTCATTCTATTATCATGGATGGACAAATGGACCCATGGAAAAACTGTGCCTCGACATACTGTCAAAAACACAGGTCGGGGGAGAGATAGAAAGAGAGTGAGAGACAAACATATTGCGAGCAGAGACAGACAGACAGACAGAAAGGAGAGAGACAAACAGTGTAAGAGAGAAAGACAGAGGTAATGTGAGAAAGAGACAGAAAGAGAGCGAGAGAGAGAGAGAGAGAGAGACCGCATCCTACTGAAGAGGAGGATGATGGACAAAAACACATTGTGCATGGATTTGAAAAAGGGGCTTATGGCTGCTGTGGAACAAAGCAAATGCTGCTTTGGGAGAAGGCAATGATTGGGCCTGCAGACACACAACCAACAAAATGTAGAAAGACACTATGTCAGCGCACCAGTAGGAGGAGAAAGAAAGAAAGAAAGAGAAAGAAAGAGAGAAAGAAAGAGAGAGAGAGAGAGAGAGAGAGAGAGAGAGAAAGAAAGAAAGAAAGAAAGAAAGAAAGAAAGAAAGAAAGAAAGGGATGAAATCAATGAAATCGGAGGCAAATGACACTTGCACAATAGGCCAGCAAGACAGACTGCAATATGCACACGGGTAGCTGAATAAAGAGATTGAAAAGAGCTTGAAAAGGACAGACAAAATACATACCCACAGATACAGTCAGTTAAAAAAAGACAAATAGATAGCCATGATAATGGGCAATAAAGGTGAAGCTGTGCACAGATTAAGGACGGAACAAAGAGATAAGTTGAATGAATCAAGGAAACCATCTATTTGTATTTATATGATATTTGATATTATTTATATTAGTGCCTGAAAAGAATCAAATCATGATAACTTGTAGGCAACCTTCAACAAAGCTAAACAAAATTAATAAAAGAATACACACCGATCAGCCATAACATTATGACCACTGACAGGTGAAGTGAATAACACAGATAATCTCATTATCATGGCACCTGTCAGTGGGTGGGATATGTTAGGCAGCAAGTGAACATTCTGTCCTCAAAGATGATGTGTTAGAAGTAGGTAAAATGGGCAAGCGTAAGGATCTGAGCGACTTTGACAAGGGCCAAATTGTGATGGCTAGACGACTGGGTCAGAGCATCACCAAAACTGCAGCCCTTGTGGGGTGTTCCCGGTCTGCAGTGGTCAGTACCTATCAAAAGTGGTCCAAGGAAGGAAAAGTAGTGAACCGGCGACAGGATCATGGGCAGCCAAGACTCACTGATGCACGTGGGGATCGAATGCTGGCCTGTGTGGTCCGATCCAACAGACGAGCTACTGTAGCTCAAATTGCTGAAAAAGTTAATGCTGGTACTGATAGAAAGGTGTCAGAACACACAGTGCATCGCAGTTTGTTGTGTATGTGGCTGCGTAGCCACAGACCAGTCAGGGTGCCCATGCTGACCCCTGTCCACTGCCGAAAGCACCTACAATGGGCACGTGAGCATCAGAACTGGACCACGGAGCAATGGAAGAAGGTGGCCTGGTCTGATGAATGAAACACATGGCACCAGGATGCACTATGGGAAGGAAGCAAGCTGGCAGATGCAGTGTGATGCTTTGGACAATGTTCTGCTGGGAAACCTTGGGTCCTGCCATTCATGTGGACTTTGACATGTACCACCTACCTAAGCATTGTTGCAGACCATGTGCACCCTTTCATGGTAACAATATTCCCTGATGGCATTGGCCTCTTTCAGCAGGTTAATGCGCCCTGCCACAAAGCAAAAATGGTTCAGGAATGGTTTGAGAAACACAACAACGAGTTCAAGGTGTTGACTTGGCCTCCAAATTCCCCAGATCTCAATCCAATCGAGTATCTGTGGGATGTGCTGGACAAACAAGTCCGATCCATGGAGGCCCCACCTCGCAACTTACAGGACTTAAAGGATCTGCTGCTAACGTCTTGGTGTCAGATACCACAGCATACCTTCAGAGGTCTAGTGGAATCCATGCCTCGAATGTGTCAGGGCTGTTTTGGCGGCAAATAGGGGAAGCTACACAATATTAGGCAGGTGGTCATAATGTTATGGCTGACCAGTGTATTATATAAGTCAATTAACACAAGTCGACTTTAAGTAGTTTATCTTTAACATGGTAGTATTCTTCATACCAGGTTTAGAGCAGAACTCACAACCATGTAACTACATAAAGTCACACACCAAGTAACATTTTTATAATGATTTACTTCAGCGAATCACCCGACTGCGAGTGGCGGCTTCAAACGGAGGCAAGACACGTGGGAAATATACATAAGGGGGTTTGGATGAAGCTGCTGTAGCAGATCAGTGGCCAGTAGACTGAGCTGGTTAGACCAATGCCTACGCGTTGTCCTTCCGTTCACTAACAAAGGCCAACTTTGAGCTAGTCCAGGAACTACATTACTGTCTCCCTAAAAATAGTGCACAGTGCAGTACATTTGTGTGTAGTTGGGGGGTTGCCTGTGTGTATTTCTCCTGCTCCATTTAGTCACGGCAGTGATGGCAGAGGTGCCAGAGGAGCAAAGATGGCAGGGGAATAGAGGTGGCAGGTGGGCAGGAGTGGCAGGGGAGCAGAGATGGCAGGTGGGCAGGAGTGGCAGGGGAGCAGAGATGGCAGGTGGGCAGGAGTGGCAGGGGAGCAGAGATGGCAGATGGGCAGGAGTGGCAGGGGAATAGAGGTGGCAGGGGAGTGGAGGTGGCAGGGGAGCAATGGTGGCAGGTGGGAAGGAGTGGCAAGGGAGTAGAGATGGCAGGGGAGTAGGGGTGGCAGGGGAGTGGAGGTGGCAGGGGAGTAGAGGTGGCAGGGGAGTAGAGGTAGCAGGGGAGTAGAGGCGGCAGGGGAATAGAGGCGGCAGGGGAGTAGAGGCGGCAGGGGAGTAGAGGCGGCAAGGGAATAGAGGCGGCA
>JACXGI010001452.1:25704-74150 GCA_016801175.1 Esox masquinongy | reverse complement strand
TAAATGACTTCAGACTCTTGGCAGAGGCAGTGGGAAAAGTCTATATTAACTGTGTGTGAGATCCACTGGGCGGCCAACAAAGGCCATAGTTGTTCCCCGGCACCAGTCACTGCTGGCAGGGAGGGGTTCTGGGACTGGATGGTACCCCTTTAGGCTTGGCACTGCAGGCGATACGGCACCCCAAAAAAAAAAACTCACCCCTGACTTACCTTTGGAGGAAGTACGGTCAGAGCCGTGACCTATGGTGATAATAAAGTGGCTGAAATACCTGGTTCAGCTTAGTGGCGGGCACACGGAGCGTTGGAGCAGACTTTGCCCTGCAGGTCAAGCAGATCTGCTCGCGTGTATACAGGAGGTTGTTATGTTTTGCGGCAGGCAAAAGGCAGTGTGAGGAACCTGGCAGGGGAACTGAACCATTTACTCTGCACATTTCAATGATTAGGTCATTAAAGGGTACAGGTCTGCAGAAAACATGCTGTAACTTTACAGAACCGGTCCACCACAGTCAGCCCGACTGTTGCCCAGTTCACATACACCAGGGCAGCCACATCATACTCTGATGGAAGACTATGTAAATATACATGATGCCAAAACAAAGGGAACGCCAGCATAGTGTCTTAATAGGGCATCGGGCCACATCAACCCGCCAGCGCATCTTCAATGGGCCTTGGCATAGATTTTACAAATGTCTGGAACTCTACTGGAGGGAAGCAACGGCATTCCATATTTAGGTGGTTTGTTCATAGTGGTGGAAAACGCTGTTTCAGGCTGCCAATCAGGAATCTGTCATAAGTGCTCAACTGGGTAGAGAACACACCATATTGCAAAACATTTGTCATTGTCACTGAAGCTTCTGCAAAACAGGCACCAACAATCACCCCTCTCTTAAAGCAACAGAGATCATTTTCTGAAGTATTTTATTTATTTTGGCCAGCACTAGTGCATAAATGACCAGCTCAGATAATCATCGTATACACTCCAGTTTAGGTCATCAACGTCTGCACTCCAGTTTAGATGATCAACGTACTGTATACACTCCAGTTTAGGTTATCAACGTCCGACCTCCAGTTTAGGTTATCAACGTCCGACCTCCAGTTTAGGTTATCAACGTCTGCCCTCCAGTTTAGGTTATCAACATACTGTCTACACTCCAGTTTAGGTTATCAACGTCTACACTCCAGTTTAGGTTATCAACATACTGTCTACACTCCAGTTTAGGTTATCAACGTCTACACTCCAGTTTAGGTTATCAACGTCTACACTCCAGTTTAGGTTATCAACGTACTGTATACACTCCAGTTTAGGTTATCAACGTACTGTATACACTCCAGTTTAGGTTATCAACGTATACACTCCAGTTTAGGTTATCAACGTCTACACTCCAGTTTAGGTTATTAACGTATACACTCCAATTTTGGTTATCAACGTACTGTATACACTCCAGTTTAGGTTATCAACATCTACACTCCAGTTTAGGTTATCAACGTCTACACTCCAATTTAGGTTATCAACGTACTGTATACACTCCAGTTTAGGTTATCAACGTATACACTCCAGTTTAGGTTATCAACGTACACACTCCAGTTTAGGTTATCAACGTACTGTATACACACCAGTTTAGGTTATCAACGTCTACACTCCAGTTTAGGTTATCAACGTCTACACTCCAGTTTAGGTTTATCAACGTCTGCACTCCAGTTCAGATGATCAACGTACTGTATACACTCTAGTTTAGGTTATCAACGTCTGCACTCGAGTTTAGAACCCCACTATAGTTACTGAAACTCTCGTGGTCATATACACTGCTCAAAAAAATTAAGGGAACACGTAATCATCACAGTACAACACCAAGTCAATTAAACTTTGTTTTGTGAATCAATGTCACATGTTTTGGCGCAAATGAAAGTGACAACAGGTGCACTGGAGAGGCAACAGCAAGACAACTCCCAAAAAGTGAATGGTTTTGCATGTGGTGGCCACAGACAATTGCTTTCTCCTTATCCTTCCTGACTGATTCTTCTCTAGTTTTGTGTTTTGCTTGTGTCCTTGTCACTACAGGTAGCATGAGGCGGTACCTGCAGCCCATTCAGGTTGCACAGGTAGTCCAGCTCCTCCAGGATGGCACATCCATAGGAGATACCAGGAGACGGGCCGTTACACAAGGAGAGCTGGACAGGGCCGTAGAAGGGCATCAGCCCAGCAGCAGGACCGGTATCTGCTCCTTTGTGTGAGGAGGAACAGGAGGAGCACTGCCAGAGCCCTACAAAATGACCTCCAGCAGGCTACCGGTGTGCATATTTCTGACCAAACTGTCAGATACAGACCCCATGAGGGTGGCATGAGGGCCCAACGTCCTCTAGTGGGACCTGTGCTCACAGCCCAGCACCGTGCAGCTCAACTGGCATTCGCCAGAGAACACCAGATGTGACAAGTCCGCCATTGGTGTCCCGTTCTATTCACAGAGAGAGCAAGTTCACACTGAGCACAGACATGAACTCATGTGGCCAGAGTGTGTAGGCAGTTCCTGGATGACGAAGGCATTGATGCCATTGACTGGCCAAGTAGCGCCACAGACTGTCCAGGAGTTCACTGATGCCCTGGGAGGAGATCCCCCAGGACACCCTCCACCTTCTCATCAGGAGCATGCCCAGGCGTTTTTGGGAGTGCATACAGGCACGTGGGGACCATACACACTATTGAGTCACATTATGAGTTGCAGTGATGAAATTCACACAAGTCGGAACGCCCTGTGATTTTAATTGTTTACTTTGATTTTCGTTTTGAGTTTGAATCCAGCCCTCAATCGGTTGGTTGGATTTTGATTTCCACTGACCTTTGTTAGGTCATTTTGTTCTCAACGAATTACACAACGTACAGTAAAGATTTTGATCTTTAATATATTTCGTTCATCGAGACCAATGTGTGATTTAAGTGTTCCCTTAATTTTTTTGAGCAGTGTATATTAGGAAAAACAAGCTAGACTAAGCAACCTCACCATAGTCCAAACTCCAGCTAGATAATGGTCACCTTTTATTGCCTACTTGACATCAAGGGCATTCAATGTGATTTTTCACATCAGAAAAGCAAAAGGGAGGTCAGAATTTACTGCTTGTTTGAGAAAGGTACAGTAAAAGTGGAACAGGAGTGTTTGCTGTGTCCGGTCGGGGAAGCACTGGGAGAAGAGAGCTCCCCTGGGTTAGGAATCCATCACTGTCCACAGGTTCTCAGTCTGGCCTGTGGTTCTCACCCCGCCTCCCTCCTCAGCTACCTGGCATCTCACACTGAGCAGGCACTCTCTGAATTTAAACACAGACACACAGACACAGACACACACAGACAGACACACACACACACACAGACACAGACACACACAGACACACACGTGCCGTAGAATGGAAAAATTGGCATTAGATGCGGCCTCTCCTAATCCACCTCACAGCTAGGCGTCAGAGCCTAAGTGGTGAGAGAAGGGGCAATGAGAGAACACGAGAGAGAGAGCAAGAAAGAAATGTTGGAGAGAACAGTTTATTTCCCCTTCAGCTGAATTCATATGTTGTGTGGGTTTTTGAAGGCTGTGACAGCTGTCCTGTGCCATGACCTTTCCCCAATCAAGTCGATTTATTTGTTCTAATTAACCAAGTTGGGACCCAAATGCCTTCCCTAATTAAGCTATTCATCTTCCCATGTCAAGACAAAAAGGCAAAGCCCAAAAACCCACAGGAAGGGTACTGAACCCCCCAAGACAGGAAGATGAGGGGTCTGTCACAGAGGGTTAACATGGCAGCACAAACACACACACACACACACACACACACACACACACACACACACGCGCACACACCTACAACGCACACACACACAACGCACACACACACACACAACGCACACACACACACACACACAACGCATACACACACACAACGCACGCACACACAACGCACGCACACACAACGCACACACACACAACGCACACACACACAACGTACACACACACAACGCACACACACACAACGCACACACACACACACACACAAGCTCCCGCTCCCTCCAGCTCCTGTTTATCTGGACACTGGACTCATTTCAATCCCTGTACGGTGTTTTGTGGGCCTTATTCTCTCTGAGAAACGTGTACATCACAGTGCTGTAGACCCGGGCTCTCCGGGTGTTAGGACACCAAGCGGAATTACACAAAACAATATATTATATTCTCTCACACCTCAACATATTCTCTCACACCTCGGGTTTGGGCAATAAGACCATAACCCATCCTTGGTGTTCCATGTCAAGAAGTGAATGGAACTCTGTGCAGGAGGCTGACCATCTCTCTCCTGTATCAGCGCTAAGCAACCAGACCCCCCACTGGATTAGACATCTCCAGGTAACCCACCCACACTCCCCCCGAAACCATATTGGTTTTCCGTTCTGTGTAAACTTCCAGAAAGGGGTCAGCCACCGAGTCAAGCGGACTTTAGTAGGCCACGTCAGATAATCTTCAAAGGAGGGGCTACAAACGGGGCTAACAAAACGGAGCCCTAAATCATGTCTTACTAACTTCCTGCTAGTCGACTCCACCGAAACATCCCATCACAACACAGGCCACATGGCCCTAGAAGCAGCTTGTCCAAATGACTTTTATCATGCAGCGCGGGAGAAAATAATGAAGGAGACGTTGACTGACAACAATTACTCCTTATGGGTAAAACGGTCCTTCGCATTTTGAAAACACAGGGTAGAAAGAGTAGAGCATTGATCAGCACCTATCAAACTGCCTGATAATCAACACAAAATTACAGTAAAATGTGGTTAGTTAAACACAGAGATGGTTCTTTAAGTAAACATACCTGATGTTGCTTATATCTTTGCACAGAAAAAAACATTTAGACTGTTACTGCTTGAGTATTTTGTGCATTGGTAGAACTTTGCTGCCCCCAAGTGGTTATGAGTAGACCTACAGATAGGTCTGGAAATATTTGGATACTGACACAATTTTCATAATTTTGGCTCTGCACGCCACCACAATGGATTTGAAATGAAACAACCAAGATGCAATTGAAGTGCAGACTTTCAGCTTTAAATCAAGGGGTTGAACAAAAATATATCAAACGTTTAGGAATTGCAACCATTTTCATACACAGTCTCCATATTTCAGGGGCTCAAATGTAATTGGAAAAATAAACACAATCATAAATAAAATGTTAATTTGTAATACTTTGTCAAGACTCCTTTACAGGCAATGACTGCTTGAAGTCTGGAACGCATGGACATCACCAAACGCTGGGTTTCCTCCTTTGTGATGCTTGGCCAGGCCTTTACTGCAGCTGTCTTCAGTTGTTGTTTGTTCGTGGGTCTTTCTGCCTTAAGTTTTGTCTTTAGCAAGTGAAATGCATACTCGATCGGGTTGAGATCAGGTGACTGACTCTGTCATTGCCGAATATTCCACTTCTTTGTCGTAAAAAAAACTCCTGGGTTGCTTTCGCAGTATGTTTTGGGTCATTGTCCATTTGTAAAGTGAAGCGCCATCCAATCAATTTCGCTGAATTTGGATGAATCTGAGCAGACAATATATCCCAATACACTTCAGAATTCATCCAGCTGCTTCTGTCTCTGTCACATCATCAATAAACAATAGTGACCCAGTGCCATTGGAAGCCATGCATGGCCATGCCATCACAATGCCTTCACCGTGTTTTACAGATGATGTGGTATGCTTCGGATAATGAGCCGTTCCAAGCCTTCTCCATACTTTTTTCTTCCCATCATTCTGGTACAGGTTGATCTTAGTTTCATCTGTCCAAAGAATGCAAGTTCCAGAACTGGGCTGGCTTTTTCAGATGTTTTTTGGCAAAGTTTCACATTCATTGAAAGCTCCTTTGACCGCATGTTGTGGGTTCACAGCAACAACTTCCAAATGCAAATGCCACACCTGGAATCAACTCCAGAACTTTTACCTGCTCAATTGATGAAGAAATAATGAAGGAATAGCCCAGACTTGTCCATGAAAGAGCTTTTGAGTCAACTGTCCAATTACTTTTGGTCTCTTGAAAAAGAGGGGGCTACATATTAAAGAGCTGTAATTCCTAAACCCTTCCTCCAATCTGGATGTGAATACCCTCAAATTAAAGCTGAGAGACTGCACATTAAGCCCCTGTTCATTATTTATCTATAACTTTAATATATTTTGGTAAACAGCCAAAAGAACAAAACTTGTGTCAGTGTCAAATTATTTCCAGACCTAACTGTATGCATGGGTATTTGGTGAAAATATGCATTGCAGGGAGAAAGGCTTGGCTGAAAAGAAAGAAAATAGCAATTTTCCATTGATGACCCAGTTAGGAATGTTACAGTCTGAAGTAGACATTACTAGGATTTCTTGATCAACATACTCACATCCAAAATGACTGGCAATCTGAATAAAGATGAGCACAAAAAGTATTTACGAAAGGTACAGGTGATGAGGTATATTGTAACTTCTGATCTAATTCATAATTGATTAAATATATATTTTCTGCATCAGTATACACAAAATTCTCTATAATGACAAAACTTAATTACCTGCACTGTCCCAATCATTTTAGAAGTGACTGAGAACACAAAGGTTCTCTTTTGGAATGAGCTGAAAAAGTCAGAAGAAGGCTTAGTCCCTAAGGATTGCATAATTACAGTCTGAGTAGTATTGATGGCTGTAAATTACACCCATACGTTATCTCTTTGCTTTATATATACACATATCAAAATTAAGACTTAAAAAAGTTGAATCTTGACACAAATAAATATATATAGGCCTAAATAGTATAAATATTGTATAATATATTTATAATTATCCCTCAGTGACAGATGGTAAAAAACACTTATCAAAATTGTACTGTCATGTATGAAAAATGCATTTATGTTCATATTTTCCAAGAGACTTTAAACTAACTTATAATTTTCAATATATTAACAATTGCTTCAGTTAATGTTTAAATAATACATTTCTGCAAATAAAGAATAGGATTTAATTTGGGGATTATGTTTATTTTTTAATGCTCAAGTTGACGTTCACTTAGAATCACCTATATAAAGTATAACACGTTAAATCATACTTCAGAATTGCGAGTACACTTCCAACAGGCTAGGTAGTCTTTGTTACTCATCCAGCTGACAGTACTTGAAATAACGCTGCGGGATCCAGCCCCTACTGTACAGTTGTTGAATGAGTTTTCAGCTAGTTTCAGCCATTAGATGTCAGTGTTTTCTTTCCTATTAAAGTGACAAAGTCCTCTTCTCGCATCATTCGGGACTTATTCCTTTTTAAGTCGTGTGGTGAAGGGAAACACCTGGCGTTACTCGTCAACCCAAGTTAATGAGCTAATAACAGGATCATTTAAACACGATCATCTAACTTCAATGGAGAACAAGCTATCCAAATTGTTCTGATTTTACCGTGAATACAAACTGGATTGCAGATATTCCATTGCCAGGGAACAATCTAATAATACACAGAGGTTTAAATCCCACCAGGGCTGTTTTTTAACTGCTCTATCCATAGTACAAACTGACGTAAAAAGCCACCGAGACGTAATGGGGAACTGGCTTGCACCAGATACTGTAGATAATAGGGATCCGATTCTGGCATCAGAAAAGTGTTCGATACTGGCCAAAACTAGGGATCAGGTATCGGCGACAGCAAGTCAATATAATGAGCCTATACAACAAAACAGATTGTAATGACAACGTGCAGAAAACACGTTGTAAGTTGTTGATGATGGGCAGACAGGAAACATGCAGGCTATCCCTATAGAATTCAATAACATTGTTCTAGTGCCACGCTGATCAAGTTGCAGTTGGACGATAACAAGCTATACGTGCCAATTCACATGGAATTTTATGATTTAAATTAAATACCGATAAGAAAATGCTTGTATAAACTTTAAGGGAAATTATCAGTTAGTCACATGCCTAGTGTTCACTGCAGTGACTTATTTGTTTCAAGTTTCATTTGTCAAATGCACCGAACAACAAAGCGTCATCCTGCACAATGCAATTCTTGTGATATGGCACCCGACAACTACGTAGGGAGAGTTAAGAAGAATACAGAAGCAAAAATATAGCCAGGCAAAAAAAAAATAAGGCAACAATATACATAAGACTGTACACTAGCAGCAGTTTAAAAAAAATAGTACTATTTTTAGGTAGTATTACTGAACATTATAGATATGGCAAGCATGGCAGTAATATACATAACAATGTAAACGAGCAGCAATTGAAAAAATTCCCACACAGGTGTGGGAAATTCACCTTTAATTGCCATTTTCACCAGTGTGTATCACCTTGTGTGTCTGTAAAAAGGCCAAATATTCAAGGGTATGTAAACTTTTTATCAGGGCCATTTGGGTGATTTCTGTTATCATTATGATTTAAAAAGGAGCCAAACAACTATGTGATAATGGCTTCATATGATCACTATCCTTAAATAAAATACATTTTTTTGCATGATCAGTCATATTTTCAAAATCAATGCCAAAATTTCACAATTTCTGCCAGATTATGCAGACATATGAGCACAACTGTACGTAGTGAGAATGAAGAAGAAAAAAAATCTGGCAAATAATATACATTTAATATAACATAATGTAAAAAAAGTGGATGTGGAAAAAGAAATGATGTTTCATAAACTTAAATATTGAGAAAGTTGTTAATAAAACATTGTATAACATACAATTCAGTCATGTAAAAGAATTATGGCAATCACTGCATGTCAACAAAATAAAAATGGCAAAATCTTATTTGTTCTCAGTCTCGGCAAATACTCAAAGTTCAGTACACAGAATTGGTATTGACAATGAAAAAGTGGTATCAGTGCATCCCTAGTAGATAAATAACAAAATACAGTGGATATAAAATTTCTACACACCCCTGTTAAAATGCCAGGTTCTTGTGATGTAAAAGAATGAGACAAAGATAAATCATGTCAGAACTTTTTCCACCTTTAATGTGACCTATAACGTGAACAATTCAATTGAAAAACAAACTGAAATCTTTGAGAGGGAAAAATAAAAAACTCACAATAACCTGGTTGCATAAGTGTGCACAACCTTAAACTAATACTTTGTTGAAGCACCTTTTCATTTTATTACAGCATTCAGTTTTTTTGGTTAGGAGTCTATTAGCATGGCACATCTTGATGTGGCAATATTTGCCCACTCTTCTTTGCAAAAGCGCTCCAAATCTGTCAGACTGCGAGGACATCTCCTGTGCACAGCGCTCTTCAGATCACCCCACAGATGTTCAATTGGATTCAGGTCTGGGCTCTGGCTGGGCCATTCCAAGACGTTCATCTTCTTCTGGTGAAGCCATGCTTTTGTGGATTTGGATGTGTGCTTTGGGTCGTTGTCATGCTGAAAGGTGAACTTCCTCTTCATCTTCATCTTTCTAACGGACGCCTGAAGGTTTTGTGCCAAAATTGCCTGGTATTTGGAACTGTTCATAATTCCCTCCACCCCGACTAAGGACCCGGTTCCAGCTGAAGAAAAACAGCCCCAAAGCATGATGCTGCCACCACCATGCTTCACTGTGGGTATGGTGTTCTTTGGGTGATGTGCAGTGTTGTTTTTGCCACATCCCCAGTTATAAGACGGTGTGCACACTTATGCATCCAGGTTATTGTAAGATTTTTATTTTTCATTTTTCCCCCTCGAAGATTTCAGTTTGTTTTTCAATTGAATTGTTCACATTATAGGTCACATTAAAAGTGGAAAAAGTTCTGACATGATTTATCTTTGTCTCATTCTTTTACATCACAAAAACCTGGCATTTTAACAGGGGTCTGTAGACTTTTTATATCCACTGTAACTAAAATTGAAAAAAAAAGCATCAATTCCATTTACCAGAAGACAGGGGGTAAAATATAAAATAAACAATGAGCCACTTCTTAAAACAGCTGTGACCGACACACAAATACACACACAAACTTAGATTTTCACAACCGACTTTACCCACTCAAATATCAGTCTTTCTTTTTGCAGTCAATAAAGAAATAAATACATTGCATTACATCATAGGATTTAAGTTCAATAATAAAAAAACATCTAAAACATGTCAAATGCAAGAAAAGTATGAAAGCAAGTCCCTTTAATACTTGTTTACTTGTTTCTGGTTCAATTTGGTGGTATCTATTTGCATATGAGACATGAGAGGAAATAGTGACGTCAATCTGTTTCAACTAGCTGTCTGATTTCTGAAGAAAAGACTTTCCTTGAGATGCAAATCATTACAGATAATGCTAAATCTGTTTCTGACTCACTGTATCATAAGTGTACTTAGACCTTCATCCACTCTTGAAGCAAATATGACATTATTTCATAGCCTTTTTTTGATAATCTTTTCCAAAGGGGGCCAATTGTGGAGAGTGTATGTATAATAAAAAGATGTATAATGAAAAGCTTTCCCTAGAATGAGCATGGAATTATCATCGCCCCAAATTTTACAGCTCTGCAAGCACATTGACAGGGAACTCTGAGTCTCCTACAAGTTAGACATTACTACCAAACTA
Organism: Esox masquinongy; assembly: GCA_016801175.1. Taxonomy (NCBI): domain Eukaryota; kingdom Metazoa; phylum Chordata; class Actinopteri; order Esociformes; family Esocidae; genus Esox; species Esox masquinongy. Next base: position 63,619 of record JACXGI010001452.1, on the reverse strand, counting down.
GACCTACATGCAGCCCATTCCCTTCTGCCAGGAGCCAGAAGACAGTGTTCCAACCCTAAGCCCATCTGACAGGAAATTATAGCACCCCACCAGCAACTCATGCACTTGAGGGGGCGTTCTCAAAGAGTATATTGTGTGCAGATGTGACGTGCAATGAAGGCAGAGCCCACATCCGTTGTTCGAGCCCCAAACCAAAGACAGCGTCACACCCGCCCTCCTGGAGTCTGCCACAAAGTAACTTAACCCAGCAGCAGGTGTAAAAGAAACCCCTGAGCAGTATCCCCACATCCAGTTCTCAGAGAAAAGAGAACCTAGATCGAAGATACCAGACCTCAGAACTGGCAGAGAAACAACAGTCAGAATAAAAAAATCACACTAGTTTAAGTTTTGCTGCTTTAAATCTTTCAACTATGGAATCCTTCTTTAACAGAGCTAAGGTGAACGCACAGACAGATAGGCAGACTTTAGAAACGAAACAACTGCAGGGCTTGACATCAACACTGGTGGGCTTCTCCGGAACAAGTAAAAAAAATAATAGGATATGGATAATGTAGTCTATACCAATGGTTCCCAGACCTCTCCTGGGGGCCCCCCAGCCATCTCACAGTTTAGTTTATGCCCTGAACTAGCTCACCTGATTCAACAGGTAAGAGTTTGTTAATTAGTTAATAAGTTGATTCAGGTGGGCTAGCTCTGGGATACTAATAGATCTAATAGATGGAATGGCTGGGGGGGCCCCAGGAGAGGTTTGGGAACCACTGGATACCACTTTTGTCCGAATGGATACGCACCAATTACAGAGAATGCATTGGCTAAATGATTTCAGTTGTAAGTCAGTAGCTTTGAAAGTATATTTTTTGTCACAAGATTTGTGTGTGTGTGTGTGTGTAATGTTTTTTGATTTGACCAATTTGCATTCTCGAACATCGTATTCCGAACGCTGGAGATCGCTAACGTTATTCCTTCATCAAAAACGTATCTGAAGTATGAGTACACAGGTTGCGATTTAGAGTAGGCTACCCACACAAAACCTGCCAAAACGGAATTTACAGTGAAGTACTGCTTCTGTGTCGTTTTTTTATAGATGAGTTTGTTGTGGCAGCCAGACGGCTGTAGGGAAAGAGAGGAGCCCATTTTTAGAAGCCCTGGGAGGAAGACATTTTCTTTAAATTAGAGTTAATCCCGTGTTTATCAGTTTCTGACACTGTTTTGTGTATGAGCATCGTTGTATTTCAATGTTACGGTTTAATCTGCAACTGCTAGCAGAGTACTCGGATTCAAGCTAGTGAATTACAAGCGCATTGACTCCGTTACCATGGCAACCTTATTGTCGTTAAAGAGGCAGTTTAATTTTGTCGTCCGATATTTTTTAAGAGACCCTCTCACAAAGGTTAAAGTACATTTTGCAATATACCACGTTACTACTTACCGGGAATAAATGTAATATTTGAGAAGCATATTCATGCGTTATGTTTTCTGTGTCAAACTTATTTTGGCTGTTAAGAATTCGGATGGATATACTTTTAATTAGCTTAGCTACCTGCCACAGTGGCTGGTAGACCAAAAAGTTAGTTTCAGGCACCATGGTGATTTTATTAATGTTATATTACATAAACATACAAAGGCCGATTACCTGGAGCCCACGCAAATTAAGCACTACTTTTAGGGCAGGTGGCCTTGTCACAAAAATTACAAAATTCCCACCCTGATTATGAGAAAATATGTAAATTATTTCCAAAATGGTTAAAACACTTTACGTGGCTTCGATCTGACAAGCATGATAACTGACCAAAAAAGTTAATGTCAAGCCCTGAACTACATTAAAAATACATTTGAATTACAATTGTTTGGCTAACAACAAGTAGATCCTTCCGTTAAAGTATCAGTCAGTGAAAGTCATTATGAATTGGACCCACTCATTCCATCATCAGGAGTTTCACTAAAACTCCAAACTCAGGCAGCAGGGGTTCATATTTATTATTAAATTGAAATTAATACTTTTGGAGTTATCCCCAAGAGGTCCCCCGGGGGAGGGGGGGGGGCAGGAACCCTAGTTGAATACCGTTGTATTATAATAACACATTTAATATTTTACAAACTTTTGGAGCCACACTTGCCAGGCACGCTCCCGCCTAAAGAACCGTTCGCAGAATCTTAACGGTGGAATATCCCTCATCAAATAAATATCCAGTAAAACTGCACTCTGATTTCCCCATCACGTTACAATTCAAAATAACATTTAACACTGAATAGTAGTATGTTTAGGAAAGAGAAACATTAGCGTCGCCGTTACTGCTTTGCCATCAATGCTCTAGTTAGCCACAACTAAACGACTGTCATTTAAAAGGAACACAGACACTTGCGCAACAGAATAGGACTGGCGATTATCACGACAGTTTTGTAGGTTGTTATTATTGAAGAACTGCTGCTGAAAATGCGTTTAGAATGTTACTATAGTGGACGATATCAGTTATTATTTCTGTAGGCTAAAATATAGGTAAAAGTAGACTGTTAAAGTGTACGTCAAACCGGAAGTGTGCCAAAAATGTACCTTAAGCACTCGAGCTCAATGCAATAACAGTCGACTATCATAGCCTACACTTGATATAGAAAGATATGCGGGAATGATTTTTTTCTACAAAGTAAACAATAACTTTTCCTTACCTTCGTGAAGTCTTCAAGGCGTACAACTCTTCCAACCACACGACTCTTCGGAATGATTAAATAAAAGGTTTTTCGCACAACGTGCAAGACTTGTTTACAAAGTTTCTGCCAGGTTTCTGATTGGTCCCAGTAATATTAAAGGCGACGCCCCAACCCCATTCTGTAGAATAACTCCGAAGTGTTTTATCACAATGTCACACTAGGTGGCGGTAGTTACCAACATCGAACTCCTAACTGTTTTACTAAATGTACTGTACCTACAAACGCTTGTTAAACCTAAAGGGAAGAATGATACGTGGCTTCTTGGAATGTTTTAAATAGAAGCGTCCTACACCCCCAAGAATTCTGAGTAGGTTGGTTTTATCCTAACGTATTCTGTGAAAGCAATCTGCAACATGCCAAGTCCACTCTAAACATAAATGTTTTTTGAATCTCTTAATGGTTCCTCAAAACACCATTTGAAGAACGTTTTGGGGTAGATTTTTGAGTTGTTATGTATTATTTTTAGGAATTCTTCTACCCCTGTTTCACATTTTGTTTTTAGGGATCTCCTGCACAAATTACTACCATACATTACTTCTCTGATGACATAAAGACAAAAAAGCTATCAGAAACGGTCTCATGGATGGTTAGCTCTGGAGATCCCTTCCCATCTCCACTGAGTTAGGTAGATCAGCTTTTAGTTTTTCTGCACCTCACATTTGGAATAACTAATTTCCCAAATCAGTTTAAATTGAACGAACTGGAGCCTCTATGGCAGGCTCTTTTTTAAGCTGGGTTTCTGACCAAACTAAGCAACCGGGCAAGAAACATCTGGGCGGTGACCAAGAATCCAAAATCCACTCTAATAGAGCTTTAGTTTCATAAATAACATCTGGCAAAAACAAGTTACCGCTCATCACCTTACTAATACCATCCATATATCATTTACAGGGAAGAATGGGAGAAACTTCCCAAATCCTGGGGTTCAAAGCCAGTATCAAGGCATACCAAAGAAGATTGGAAGCTGTGATTGCTGCCAAAGGCACTGCAAAATGAGAAGAAAATGAAGGGGTCTAAATATTTTCCAAAAGCTAATAACACAATCAACTTGAACTAAGTAAACTGCTCCAACTTCGAACTTAAAAAATATTTTGTTGAAAGCAACTAATGCACAACTTTAGAATTAATTCAAACATTTCTGTCCTGTTGCTTCTTGCTGCCTTTGACACCACTGATCACTCCCTTCTCTTGGAGAGATTGGAAACCCATATTGGGCTACGCAGATACATTCTAGCCTGGTTACAATCATATTTATCTGAAAGATATCAGTTTGTATGTGTGGATGGCATGTCCTCTGACAAATCAGAGGAATGTTTTGGTGTTCCTCAAGGCTCGGTTTTGGGACCAGTATTGTTTTCACTATATATGCTGCCTCTGGATCACCCGGAACCACAAAGTCAATTTTCACTGTTATGCTGATGACACACAGTTGTATATTTCGATGAAATATGGAGAAGCCTCAAAATTAGTTACTATGGAAGCATGTGTTTCAGATATTAGGAAGTGGATGACAGAGAACTTTCTGCTCTTAAAAAACAGAAATGCTTGTTTTAGGACCCAAGAAACAAAGAGATTTATTATCTGATCTCACAGCGAACCTCGACGATTGTATGGTCATATCCCCAAAACATTTGATAAACCTCAGCGCTACCCTCAACCCTGATCTCTCATTTGATGAACATATAAAATACAGTTAGGTCCGGAAATAATTGGACACTGACACAAGTTTTGTTATTTTGTCTGTTTATCAAAATATATTCAAGTAACAGTTAAATAATGAATATGGGCGAAAGGTGCAGTCTCTCAGCTTTAATTTGACATCCTCTTTTTCAAGGGAGGGACCAAAAGTAATTGGACAATTCAAAAGCTGTTTCATGAACAGGTCTGGGCTATTCCTTCATTATTTCTTCATCAGTTAAGCAGGTAAAAGGTCTGGAGTTGATTCCAGGTGTGGCATTCGCATTTGGAAGTTGTTGCTGTGAACCCACAACATGCGGTCAAAGGAGATCTCAAAGTGAAACAGGCCATCCTTAGGCTGCAAAAAAAAATTAGGAGTGGCCAAATCAACAGTTTGGTACATTGTGAGAAAAAAAGAATGCACTGGTGAGCTCTGCAACACAAAAAGGCCTGGACGTCCATGAAAGACATCAGTGGTGAGTGATCGTAGGATCCTTTCCATGGTAAAGAAAAACCCCTTAACAACATCCAGCCAAGTGAAGAACACTCTCCAGGAGGTAGACATATCATTATCCAAGTGTACCATAAAGAGAAGACTTCCGAGAGCAAATACAGAGGGTTCACCACAAGGTGCAAACCATTCATAAGCCTCAAGAATAGAAAGGCCAGATTAGACTTCGCCAAGAAACATCTAAAAAAGCCAGCCCAGTTCTGAAACAGCATTCTTTGGATAGATGAAACTAAGATCAACCTGTACCAGAATGATGGGAAGAAAAAAGTATGAAGAAGGCTTGGAACAAGCATGCATTTCACTTGCTGAAGACAAAACTTCAACGTTTGGTGATGTCCATGCGTTCCAGACTTCAACCAGTCATTGCCTGTAAAGGATTCTCGATAAAGTATTAAAAATGACCATTTAATTTATGATTGTGTTCATTTGTACAATTACATTTCAGTCCCTGAAATAAGGGGACTGTGTATGAAAATGGTTGCAATTCCTAAACGTTTCATATGATATTTTTGTTCAATCCCTTGTATTAATGCTGTCTGCACTTCAATTGCATCTCGGTTGTTTCATTTCAAATCCATTGTGGTGGTGTACAGAGCCAAAATAATGAAAATTGTGTCGGTGTCCAATTATTTCCGGACCGAACTGTATATCCTCAAAGATGTGCCTTTTTACAAAAACAGATTTTGAAACGTTTGGACTAAGAAATTGCTACACTAAGTGGATTCGGTGGATTCTTAGTAATACAGGGGTATTCCTCTCTGATGCACAAAAAGCTTTAGTGAAGCTGTTTGAAAGTAATCACGTCCATTCATTGTAGAAAAGTCCTCAGTGCCTTTATCCCCGCAAGGAAGCGTGCACCAAGTACTAAAAACAACCGTGACAATAATTTCACTTCCCATTTTTGGGAAAAAATGTATTTGATTGTAATTTCTGTTAACTCCCTTGAACCATTCATTTACAAAGTACAACTTATTTCACATCTGCCCATGTTGTTTATCTTTATACAGCCTTTTTAGCTAATTTTTATCAACGATTACAAAAATATTGGAAGTGACTTTTCCTCATAAATTCAGGATAAGGAACAGATTCTTGATGTCTAAATATCATGGCATTCAGTTTATAAAACAAGAAGAATGGTACGGCCTATAGTGAATTATGAATCAGGTGATTTGAATCATAAATGCTGATGGGCAGAAAGCTGTGGCAGATGCATCTGCCAAACAACAGCTCTTAGCGTGGTATATTGGTTAAAGGTCTAGGCGTTTTAATGTCAGGTTTCACACAGTTATGCATATCTGGCAACCATGTATAGTTACTCAACATAATTTTTTTTCAATTTTGCACATTTTGAAAGTACAGGTCTAAAAATTATATTGTTACAAATTAAATTGGATCTTAGTACATTCCAATGGAATACGAAATTAAAAAAGTACACGAGTAATTGAAATTCGTATTTTAAATGCATGTAAATTAATTATGATCTCTGATACAACGGGAAAATTGGAACGTTGCATAAAACTTTTCCCTATCAAATACTATTTGGCCGTTATTTGATTGAAACGTTGGATAAGACCACCATAATGTCTTCAGTCCTCCCAAGGAAGCCGGACCTCCCGTTGACAAAGTATCTAGTCTGAGGTGCAGTTTCAGCCCAACTTTATAATTGGAGCACCTGCCATCTGGTCACAGTGCTACGTTAAAGAGTTAAGGCATATGAACCTTCATATATATATGCTAGCACTATATAAGTAGAGTGCATACAAAGATGATGTTTCAATGTTCCTGGATAAGACAGGAATAATATATTGTTTCATTATCCTCACTGAATGGGTGGGGGTGTTTGTCTTATTTTTGGATTCCTGAAATATTTCCGTAAATTATCGTGCGGGCCTCGGATTTTTCCGTGTTTGTTGAAAAGAGTCCCCGCCCAACTTTCTGTCTGTGTTTGTTTGGGCATCCCTAAAAACACGGCATTTCGCCTTAGTGGGCGTGACCTTTTGTGCACGTTGAGGCGAGCACGTTGAGGCGAGCTAGTAGATAAAAGTTTTCACCGTAGGCAAATTCCTATTCCAGTGTCAAGGAGCAAGGGTGAGTTTCTCGAATATCTACACCTATAGCGTATTTTTGCTGGCCTTGATTGAATATCAACGTAATATGCTTGCTAAATTATCAAGCAAAATTAAAAGAAATGTGATGCGGAAAGCTGGACGGTTATCGCCATCATGATCTAATCTATGCATTTATCGATTGCCTCCGTTATTGTCAAACGATTTGACCTGAATCTGGATGGGCTTTTGAAATATAATTTGTCATCCCACAGCCAATGTGATCCAATGCTCTCCCTACATGCATCCAATCCTGGCTTAGGTATAATAAATATATATTTTCTCTATCACGTGTGAAGTGTGGCAGTTTTATTCAGACATGCACTCGCACACATAGAAAAAATACTTATCAGGTTTTGATATCAAAGTTCAATAGTGTACACTTTATGCAGTAATAAATGCGTTGTTCCCTGCATCTCTCAACCAGCTATGTTGACGTTGAAAAATAAAAGTTTTATGAAAATGTCTATTTGTCTATTAAAAAATCTCTATTATTTTTAACATAGACATTTGAATTTAACATATTTTACATCCAAATAAATTCTGTTTTGAGTGTAAGATTTACTAAATAGTAAAATCAGATTCACTCAGAATGTGTTATTAACGGAAAGGGTTATGGCGTTATGTTCCATGCTTGTCAACGTGTTTGCCCGTATTTACATCAGACGAGGAAATCAGGCTATCATCTGCATTCCTAATCCATCGTACTTTTTACATCGTTAAAGTTAAGTGCCGTATTAATGGATTTTTTTAATTATCACCTACTAAATTTGACGTGTGCTCATTGGTTCTTATTGTGAGCACAAGCTTTTTATATAGAATGGAGTTGAGTTGCTATCTACAGTATTAGATATGTAGCATACCATATGAAAACACGCAACGATTTTGTCAAAATCATATACTCATTCTGACAATAATCTGTATGAAAATGTTTCATATAATTTCAAAATTATATCTACTTTTCCATTATTTTTAAATCGTAATGTTTCCGTTGGTGCTGCTTCTGCCAGCGAGAACGCGCATGGAACATGAATCGTGCACACATTGCGCTCGGTGTAATGCTCCGCCCTCGGATGAAATGCCGTGTTTTAGGGAGACCAGTGTTGTTTGGGGACACTATGAAGATGGCGGCGGCCCCGCTGTACTGTGTCTGCCGGCAGTCTTATGATGTTAGCCGGTTTATGATTGAATGCGACATTTGTAAGGACTGGTTTCATGGCAGGTAAGGAGCTTACATGGTACTTAATGACATATTTGAAAATGACAGACGTCTTGATAATCAGTTAAAGTCAACTCGTATTGCGATGTCAGTCTGTGATTTTGAGGTTCGATCAAGATAACGAAGCGCAAGCACCCAACGCAAGCAAACGGACCTCAGCGCAGGTCCCTCTCGGCTAACATTACCCTTTCATTTAACGTTTACATTGTTTTTTATATGCATACAAAACGACAATTCAGTAGTTCACATGATTACATGCAAAACTTGTTATTTTTGTTGTTGGAAAAAATATTGCCAGCAAATGTTGACCACTCAGCTCGAGATGATACGGAAATGAACTCCCTGCGATTACTAGTTATTTTATTGTCTTTATGAGTGGGAGAGTTGGTTTGTCAGCCAACCGTATTTATTACCAATATATTTAATCGCAGTGGTTTTAGCAGAAGCCCCCAATTACAGTTGCTTCTGCTGTGTTGTCAGTAGTAGTACTCGAGTTCTGCGTCTTTCGCTGCAAGCAATGCTGAACCTTCATCATCTGTACTGTTTCATCCGTCATGTCACTTCGATGTGCGAGGATACCAGATTATGTATAATTTAACTTTTTTCAAAAATGCATTTATTTTGGGAGGGCAATAAACAATACGCGAGAGGATTAGTTTTGCTGTCAATTCTTTGCCATGTCTGGAACAAGCCTGCATTCTTCAAGCAGTATTTTAATTCTGAAAAATGTTTCACATCAGTGATAAATGGACCATATAAAGTAGACTGTTAAGTTGGTTGGTGGTCAAATCGAGGTTGGGATTTAAATGCCCCCTCTGAACAATGATGTGCACATGGTGAGAGCCACCTAGCGTTAGAAATACAGTACATATTTTAAAGGGAAATGCACGTGTTTGACGTGTTCACAGAAATGGCTAGAATAGTGGGCAGTACCATTTAAGGCTTCCACTATTTTATTGTAGTCAACTGGGTGGTACTTCCCATGTGTTCCTTAGGAAATATCACATTTTTCTGTCTAGCTCAGCAGAATCAATCAATCAACTTTATTTATAAAGCCCTTTTTACATCAGCAGTTGTCACATAGTGCTTTTACAAAACACAGAAGGGATCAGCCAGTTATCAAAGCATTCTGTTCTACTTCATGTCGGTTTGCCAGTTTGTAAATTATATTAAGTTATTTTCATCTACTGGCCGCAATAAATTAATGACACAGTTGCTGGTTCAGGGTTCCAGTAGTGCATGTAAATCGCCAAAGTAATCTCTCAGTTCTTATTGCTTCAGTGGATTCATTCTTTATCTGTCATGCTTTACCTGTCTCTATGGACTTCTCCCTCATAATATTTTCCTGATCTTCCAATGCTGACAGACTTTGTAGATCAGTCAGTCAAAGTCTGTTTCCCAAGCAGTGAGTAAGACATTTTAATTGATTATGTCAGCCCAACTGCTTTATTCTGTAGACAAAAGATTTGGGGCATATTCCTATGCACGTCTCGCCAAGCTGTTCTACTTCATGAAGGGGAAACCCATTCCCCTGACTGCAAACACAACCAAACAATTTGTGCCACCTTCTGCTGGACCCCTGGGAATTGAGGTTATGTCATGACCAGGATTCAAATACTGCATGGCGTTCTGTGACTTGATTCTTTTTTCTTTTCTTTTTATCGAGAACATGACATTGTGTTTTCACTAAAACAGCTGGACTTAAGGGACTATGAGGTACCGTGCCAGAAACTGAGCAAGGAATTCAAGGACTGCTCACTGAGAGGGATTGAGGCGCAAATTCTGCACTGCAACTGTCATTGAAAATTGTGTTTAGTGAAGGTGCTCAACAAAGGGATTGAAGCTGGTGGCTTGTGTGCGTAACCCTGATCCTCCCTCTGTAACTCCAGGCCCCCTAGGCCCGGATGTCATGCTGGATTACGTGGACCCAGCCACATCCCTTTATGGTGGGATTGCACCTTGTGGCTTTGCCTGTGTGTTTCCCCTCTTGTTGGGGGCTCCCTTGTCACCAGCCGATAGTCTGTGTTATCAGTCACTGTGCATAGGCCAGTTTGAGATCTGGGGAGCTGCTTGGGGGAAAGTGCTCATTGGAGGGGGATTAGAAAGAGGTTTTTGATATTCCTGTTAACCCCTGCTCATGTCTGTCATGCTGTTTATACCTTTTTTTTAGGCCATATTTTTCCAGAGCTTATCTTTCCTGGAGTTTGTTGCTTACGTGCCTAATTTAGTCAGTGTGGCATCAGACACACTAGCATTCTGTTCTTATTTAAGCTGTCAATGAATTAAAAGTCTCAAGCGGGTCTCTGCATGCGCGCGTGTGTGTATGACTGACCCGAGGAAGACTGATGGCACCGCCACTGGCCTCGGGCAAGTTCATTGCTCCATCAATCAGCGTCCCCACTGGATGAAAACACAGGCGAGACGGACGGCCCGGGTAATTAAAGCCTTTTACGTTTCAGTGGGATCGGTCTGGCGGTGTACTCTGCATGGTACTAGTGCCGGTGCGTCGCTGTGGCTGCTGTGTGTATACACACTCACGTGAGAGGCTGGTACAGTTCTACTCCCCTATCCTGTAATCATCCAGTGCTGCGGTACTCTTCAGTCTCAGCAATTTGTTTTGTCAGTCCATGTTTTACATGGCTGTTTGGGCCGTCTGTCTGTGTTAATCAGGCAATAATGAAGATCAGTTCAGTAGTGATTAAATGAGGAATGTGTGGCTAATACGTTGCATTAACGTTTGGTCCGTTAGATTTTTTTGAATGAAATCGAGCACTAGGAATGCTGACTAGTAAATTGGATAAAACAGTTTTGAAAATGTGATAGCATTCATTTCATGACAATTTAAAAAAAAAAAAATTTAAGAAACAAAATAGTTTCTGATCCTTTATCTTTTTGCTAACCAGGTTTTCCACAATACCAAAGTGAGGTCACCCCTCTGCTCATTCGATAGTAGAAACTCATAAGCGTTAATCATGGAGGAATATTTTCATTTTTTTAAAAATACTCCCTAATGTGACTTTAAGAGTCTCTTCCAAATAACAAATGTGAAATGTCCGGATCTGTGTTTAAGACACATGGTGTTGGGGTTACATTTTGGGCTGGGATTTCTGTCTATGACGAACCCTGACCTCTCGGTTACAGCCTCGGTTACATACGGGAAGTTTGTGTGTATACGTGTTATCAGCTCAGATCCTGTCACAGGAAGTTGTCTCTGAGAGGCAGGCAGGACAGTGTCAGCACAGGGGCCCAGGAGGCGGCTTCCACTGGTGTGGGGGCGACACTTCCTGCACCCATTATTCTTCATGGCCCTTAAGTACTCTCTCGACTGAGAAAGGCTGCAGTCTTGTGTGGTTTGAACAAAGGAAGACACAAACGAGACGACTTAACCTGGTTTCTTTCCTGTCTTCCCTCTTATTTTTCTTTATCTTATTTTTAAGTTCTCCCAGACTCCCAGCTTGGCAAGTCTGTATTATAAATGGTGGTAATTAATCAATATTTGACTTATAAAAGGATGGTAATTGTTGGGTGACTTTGGTGACTGATGAACTTTGAGGTCATGGCAACAAGGCACTTTGACTCCCAGCTTTATTGAAATGTTTTTTTCCTGAAGTGGTGGGATACGAAACTGCTGATTCAGATATTTCAGTTATCCAGTCCAGCTTTTAACATTCACCGTGATCTTGTGTCCTTCTGCGTCCATCCTGCCAAGCTATTCGGTTTCTTGGCATACCACTCCTTCAGCCAGGAAGTTTGAGTCAAAACCAATGTGCTTTGAGAGGAGCGCACTTTCTAAGCCAATTCCCATTGTCCTCTACAAGAGTCCCAGGCATGCCGAAATCAATATTTGAGTCCTGGAGACTCTGAAGTGTCACAGTGGGTTAAGTCATGCCTCGCAGTAGAGCTATGTCATTGCTGTCCGTCCGCAAATGGCAGCGAAATTGTCTCACTGCTGCTCGGCGTGGATGAGTGCATATCGGACTGGTCTGCATTGTGTCTTCACACCTTTTAGACTCCTTGGGCTAGTTTGGGCTTCTGTGAGTGCAATTGCGGTTGTTCACCGGGGAATGCGTTCCCCTTCAGTGCATGTGTATTGACGAAACACTTCCTGGTTGAGCGCGGTGTGAAACATGTTTTGGTCTTCGTCTCTCCCCCACCTGCCTTAGAGTTGCTGTGATAAGACAAGCCCATAATCGCACATTGGACATCACAAAATTGGGAGAGGAGAAACCAAAAGGATGACATTGGGCCCTGTGGACTGGTGTTGTCCTGTGGTACCGCTGCTGGATGTTTTAGAAGCCAGCCCACTGGTCTTTCTGCGAAAGCCCTCTCTCACCTTTACCCACTGTATATGTCAAATAAAAGTATATCAATCTCTATCTTGAAAAGGAAAAAAAGAAATGGACTAGAATACTGTCCAACGTCATTTTTATTAAAACTCTGCAGATTGCAGTGACACAAATTGACACAAATTGTGGACTGTGACAACATTATCCACCGACATTGAGCTTTGTCTTGAAAGCGGGTTCGGGGCGGAGGCTTCGTCCTGCAGCTCTAGTCTTTACCTGTGTGCTGTGTGAGCAGATGTTGTACAGGAACACTTGGATTGCTTCCAGGGTATTTGCCGTCACCATAGAGACTCCTTTTGTTGTGCCACCATTACACTCAGCAGCCTTTTGCCTCTGATAGATAGCTTGATCTGTTTGAAATTGTTTCTCAATGTGGGGGCCAGGAGGAAGTTGCTGCTGTGGAATTTTTCTGCATCAAGTAGGGTGGCCATTGCTTCTTCGTAAGTGACCCATCCAGATGTTTGTGCACATCGATTCACAATGTCAGCCTGGTGAACCCCACTAAATCTGCCCTCTATAGGGTTCCCTTTGGCCATTAAGCAGTTTTTCTTTTATGGCCGAATATTGGAACCATGTCTTCAATGTTAAGACTGATTTCCTTTCATTGTCTGCTCAGATTTGTCGCTGCCCTCAATCAACACAATGAACCTCTGACTGCACATCTGACTAATGAACAACACCACTCAAGACAAGATGGCAGTTCTCTTTAGAGTGGAGGCAATGAGGCGGTGGATCGTCAATGTCTGTCTGTGGGTTCCTGGGCAGAGGAAGAGGATTTCACCCTCATTGGCTCCCCGCGTATCTCTGGAGTGCTACTTCATTATGTGCGCTGCTAGAGCCCCCTCCCTTCCCCTTTGGCAGGCAGTCCACATTGTCTCCATTCAAGCGCCGACAGTCACTCTCTGGAGGGATTTAAGCGTTTTAAGGCGTGACGCGTGCAGCCTGTGCACAACTGGCATGGACTGTTTCTGTTTTTGTCTTTGTTTTCTACTGCTTTATCTACCAGAAGAGTGCTTCTTTTAATGTTGTATCCATGATATTTTACCAGTTTTCTTGGTATTTTGATGGTTCATCCGCCAGAATGCCCCATTCTTCACAATTAAGTAAAAATTATATTATATATTGTCATTTCAAAAGTAAGTACACCCCCGGAGTTACTGTTTTTCTTACATATTTTGGCATATGGACATGTAATTTTCACTTCAACACTATTGGCAGATAAAGGTAGTTAAGCTAACAAATGTGTATATACTTATATAATTAGCAATACTTTATGAAAAAAAAAAAAATCTACAGGCATATTTTCATAGTACACCCCTAGCTTCAATAGCTTGTGTTGTGCCCTTTGCCTGAAATAACTTCATGTAGCCATTTCTTGTAACTGTCAGTCATTCTCTTTCATTGACTGAAAGGAATTTTTGCTCTTCTTTACTGCATCAACTGTGTCATAATCTAGGGCTTTCATGCATGCATGACCTGCTTCAAGTCCCCCTTCAGCATTTTAATAGGATTGAGATCTGGGCTTTGGCTCATTCAATAACCCCCCATTTCCTCTTTTTGAGCCATTATGTTGTAGCTTTGCTTGTGTGTTTTGGATCATTGTCCTTTTACAAGATCCATGTTTGGTTTAGCATCAGCTTTTTGACAGATGGCCTCACATTCTCTTTAAGAATTATCTGGTACAATAAGGAATTCATGGTTGACTCATTGATATCAAGTTGGCCAGGCCATGAGGGAAAGCAGCGCCAAACCATAATGCCATCACCTCATTGCTTTGCGGTTGGTATGAGGTTCTTCTGTATAAAAGGCAGTGTTTTGTTTTAGCCAAAATTGGCATTTCAGCCACCAACTCCATCATGTTTCTGCTGCCTCATTCTGACAGTTGACTCATGCACCTCAACATTGATTGTTGCAAGAGAGGCCTGTAGATCCCTTGATGTTACGCTGGGGTTCAATTTGATTGGACAACCTGTCCTATGAAAGTTGCAGTGGTCTGGACTTTTCTCCAAATGTAGATTATCTGTCAAACAGTAGAATGATGTACTTCATATTGCTTGGAGTCCCACCGGGACTCATGGGCATTGTGTAGAAGCCTGTTAACACAACGGAAAGGCTTAGTGGATGTGACACCCTGGGTCAACATCCTTGTTGATCTGTCAACAATTTGTTATCATCAAGTTATGAGCGGTCATCACGTCACTGTTCGAGTAGGCTATTGATAAGAAAGACAGCCCTTAAAATAGATGGCCTTGACTTACGAAATACAGTTGTAGACACCAATAGATTAAGACGAAAATATACTTTCCACATGGGAATAGCAGTGATAACCTTGATGTGCTGTGAAATTTTGCAATCTGGAATCATGGACACTAAACCTTCATTTTGCTCATCTACACTCTCGCACTGTGACAAAATTAAATACAAGTTGTAAAGTGCTAAATGAATGCAATCAATGTAAATATGAAATGTATTTTTTTTAATTCAAAATCAAAAGTGGTATATAATAATAATAAAAGCCTTGGAATGACACCTGCTGCTTTTTGTCAAGGTTTGAACTAGAGTAAGGTCTGGAAATAATTGGACACTGACACAAGTTTTGTTATTTGTTTTGTTTACCAAAATATATTCAAGTTACAGTTAAGTAATGAATATGGCCGTAAAGTGCAATCTCAACTATAATTTGTGGATATTCAGGGGTTTAGGAATTACAGCTCTTTAATATGTAGCCCCCTCTTTTTCAATGGACCAAAAGTTCTTGGACAGTTGACTCGAAAGCTGTTTCATGGACAGGTGTGGGATATTTCTTCATTATTTCTTCATCAATTAAGCAGGTAAAAGGTCTGGAGTTGATTCCAGCTGTGGTATTCACATTTGGAAGCTGTTGCTGTGAACCCACAACATGCGGTCAAAGGATTTCTCAATGCAAGTGAAACAGGCCATCTTCAGGCTGCAAAAAAAAAATATTCAGAGAGATTGCAGGAACACTAGGAGTGGCCAAATCAACAGTTTGGTACATTCTGAGAAAAAAAAGAATGAGTTGGTGATCTCTGCAACACAAAAAGGCCTGGAAATCCACGGAAGACAACAGTGGTGGATGATCGTAGGATCCTTTCCATGGTAAAGGAAAAACCCCTTCACAACATTCAACCAAGTCAAGAACACTCTCCAGGAGGTAGACATATCATTATCCAAGTGTACCATAAAGAGAAGACTTCCGAGAGCAAATACAGAGGGTTCACCACAAGGTGCAAACCATTCATAAGTCTCAAGAATAGAAAGGCCAGATTAGATTGCCAAAAAACATCTGAAAAAGCCAACCCAGTTCTGGAACAGTATTATTTAGACAGATGAAACTAAGATCAACCTGTACCAGAATGATGGGAAGAAAAAAGTATGGAGAAGGCTTGGAATGGCTCATGTTCTGAAGCATAGCACATCATCTGTAAAACACGGTGGAGGCAGTGTGATGGCACGGGCATGCATGGCTTCCAATGGCACTGGGTCACTAGTGGTTATTTGAAAAATGTTTGTGATCAAATGTTTTTATTGTATACTCAATCATCATACAAATCACAATTGCATCATTATAGCATGTCTATTATCGAAATAACAATTAAACTGTTTCAGTCATTCCAGATAGAATGCTTCCTAACATGCAACAATAGATGCTAGTCTAGATCTATCCCACATGAAGAATAAAAAAAATAAAAAAAATTATATATAAAATAAAAAATAATAACAATGAACTGTATAATTATTCCTATACCCCACCATCCCATCCGAGTGGCCCATATATATCTACTATAAACCGCTCCCTATAACAAGGACTTTACGTTTCCCACTGTATTAAACCACATTAACCTTCTTTCATTCGCACTGTGAATTCTAGCGGTTGACAATTCTAAGTATACAATATCAAGAAAAGTAAAAACCCATAGATGCCATGTTAGTGCATGTGGAGGCTTCCATCTTAAGTTAAGCATTTTCTTAGCTGCAGTTTAACCAGCTAGCCATACCTTTTTTTTTGTTTTGACATTGACAAGGATGTGCTATCATTCAGCAATAACACAACTGGAGAACAAGGGACATCAAAGCCTAATATTTGTGACAAGGATACTGTAATTTCTTTCCAGAAAGTTATGACCTGTGGACAATTCCACATTACATGCATAAAAGTACCAATTGCATTATGTGGAAAAAATGAGCATACAGGGGAGGATGTTAAAGACATTTTATATCTTTTAAATGGAGTAGTATATGTTCTGTATATAAAGTTAAAATTAATAATTTTATATAATTTATAATAATTTGATCAAGGTTTCGTGATGCTCTGCTTATATTACTCCATATCGTTTTCCACTGAATATCTCGCTGTAAAGCAGGCAAATCACTATTGGAGGTTTCACAAATATTTAAGGGTTTGTTTGTGCCTTCTACAATTTTTGCGTTGATAAGTGAAACAACACATTTTGTTTTTGAATTTGCATTCATCCAATCAGTAAATAGATGTTTACATAAATGAGGACCAAGGTACACTAGTGTTTATTGATGATGTGACAGAAGACAAGCAGCCGGATGAATTCTGAAGTGTATAGGGATATATTGTCTGCTCAGATTCAGCCAAATTCAGCAAAGTTAATTGGACGGTGCTTCACTTTACAGATGGATAATGACCCAAAACATACTGTGGAAGCAACCCAGGAGTTTTTTAAGGCATAGAAGTGGAATATTCTGCAAAGTCCGAGTCAATCACCTGATCTCAACCCGATCGAGCATGCATTTCACTTGCTGATGACAAAACTTAAGGCAGAAAGACCCATGAACAAACAACAACTGAAGAAAACTGTAGTAAAGGCCTGGCAAAGCATCACAAAGGAGGAAACCCAACGTTTGGTGATGTCCATGTGTTCTAGATTTCAACCAGTCATTGCCTGCAAAGGATTCTCGACAAAGTATTAAAAATGAACATTTTATTTATGATTATGTTAATTTGTCCAATTACAATTGAGCCCCTGAAATAACGGGACTGTGTATGAAAACGGTTGCAATTCCTAAATGTTTCATATGATATTTTTGTTCAACCCTTTGAATTAAAGCTGAAAGTGTGCATTTCAATTGCATCTCGGCTGTATTATTTTAAATCTATTGTGGTGGCGTATAGTTCCCCATTACTTACTCATTATCACTTCATGGCTCTAAGCCCTCTGATTAGTCACTCACACTGACGTAGGGATCAAGCAGTATGTTTGGTCTTCTGACACTTGAGACACTCTCCCAGCCGCTGGAGTGATCTCCTCATCTTAAAAGTTGTCATTCCACTTCATATCTGCAGAGGACATGAGAACTAAGGCAGACTGGGTAGATCCTGATAGCAGATCCTGATAGCTGACTCTGATTCACTGACTCTGATTCAATGACTCTGATTCACTGACTCTGTCTGGGGCTGAGCCTGAAACATGTTGAGCACAGGGTTATTATTTATTATTCAATTTCTCTCCCTAAATGACTTAGTCTTCTGTCGTGTCACAGTACAGTAACATTGTTAGTGTCAATTATTTTTCTCCCATGCTCAGCATAATCCTTATCCAGGGGCTAGGTGCCCACTCCCTGCAGTGAACCAGCCAGGCCCCATTTTCTACGTCAGGAATGCCTTTTTAGTGTGACATAACCACCGGTCCCCGACTGACTCATGCGTTCCCTGTGAGCGTGGTTGTTTCATCACAGTTGGCCTGCTCTGCAACAATGGGGGCTGTGAGCTTTTATTAGCGCTGTGTCCTTCACACTCCTCAATAGAGTGGAAGAATAGAGAGACTGTTCGTGACGTCCGTCGTCGATGTTGGGAGGAGGCAGCTCTGGGTTGGGTTTGTAAGTCTGTCCCCGACTGCCTCTCAAAGCCAGACATTCTCCACGACACGTTGCCACTGTGTGATTAGTTGCCAGTGTTTTAGTGAGGCTTTGTCCTGAAGATCTGGACGTATCAAGTCAACACCAAATCACTGATGTTGTCATCAAAAGACTAGCAGACTGTCCTTTCACGACATCATTAAAATACCCTTGTCTGTCTAGAGTGGTCCAGGGGTCTGAGCTGCTGCCTCTGGTGCGCATGTACTGCTGCCACAAGTGTTCAAATCTGTCCCAAATCTGTCTCAGCAAAAACTCATTGTTCAATGTATTTCCCCACTTCATGTCTGGTATATCATATAAAATGTCTGGTCTACATGGTTCTTGCGAGCGATGCGGGTTGAAAAAGTGTGCGTGCGTGCGTGCGTGCGTTGTGTGCGTTGCGTGCGTGCATGGCCTACATCACATGGCCGTAGGCATCCCAAACACAGGCCAGTTCTTTGAGGATAGAATGTTTGTTTTGTTTATGGCTTCCTGCAGTCCTGGAATTACGCTCAAATCAAAGTAGATAAAGTCTAAAGCCCCTCTACTCCCTCTGTACTGACTGAGCTGATGTTGTGGTCTGCCCGTAGGCTGGTCCTGTAACGAGGGGTACGTTTTTAACTTCCCCTTGGCGACGTTCTCATAAGCTGGCATCACTGGAGCGCTCTGGAGATTGGGCAGGGATCTGAGGCTGTCTAAGGCCTGCTGGTCATGCAACTGGCCTACGGTAGCTTTTGGCAAATTGCAATATTATTTGCATCAGGCCTTGGATGTTCTAAATGAACAGTTTGGTCAACTGTTCACCAAAGTGTTTGGGTCTATATTGTACAAAGATTTGCAAACACATTTTGTGTGTATATCAGAG
The DNA here is from genome assembly GCA_016801175.1 of Esox masquinongy. Classification (NCBI taxonomy): domain Eukaryota; kingdom Metazoa; phylum Chordata; class Actinopteri; order Esociformes; family Esocidae; genus Esox; species Esox masquinongy. The sequence goes on along the minus strand of JACXGI010001452.1, from coordinate 44,307 downwards.
TAAATAAAAATCATTGATTGCAAAGTTACAAATAATACTCTATATACAAGGACTAGACTATTTTTGGCACAGATAATTCTACATTTTAAACACATTTACCTGAAGAACAGTGTCAATTTAACCCTCAGACCGTTACCAAATGTTTAAGTCACCTTTTATTGTGATAAATTTTCCCCAAAACTCGTTAACAGTATTGATCAGGCTTGTTACTTAGCCCACTTATTTTTATTTTAGGGTACCCAAAGGGGGAAAAATGTAATGTTCTTCTTTCCGTGTTTTATTCTACACACTGTTTTGTGTCAGAGTGAAAGATCAGTCATTGTAATTCATGCACCGAGTGTTTAATTTATGGAAATTAAAGAGGGTGAATTAGGTGTGTGGACTTCTGTCTCGTTGTCTCGTCGCTATGGTAACTCACACAGCCGAGTACAGGAAAGGAGAGAGAGACAGGGATTATGTAATACAATGGGAAATTATTTTTTTGTGTTTGCATAAAACGTCCTGCTCCTGTACAAACCAATTTGTGGTGAATAGAATTTCAGACTATAAGTCAACTGACAAAAAGTTCCCATGGATGATACGTTTCATATATTATCACCTAATAACACCATTAGCTACATTTATTGGGAAAAAAAATATATTCCAACAATGCACCTGGACAAATTCCAACAATCTCCACAGAATAGGGTCCACCGCAACCTATTCCAACCTATTCGTTTCCTGCACTCGTTTTCTGTTGAGCACTACGTCTTGATGATTAACATGTGAACGTCTCCTCTTCGCTCTCCAGCTGTGTCCAGGTAGAGGAGCACCATGCTGTGGACATCGACGTTTACCACTGTCCCAACTGTGACGTCCGACACGGGCCCTCCTTGAGTAAGTAGCCCCCGCCGCCTGCTCTGCAGCCCTCCGACGCGGTTGATAAACCGCTGGTTGAGTAACGGTTGGCTAGACAGTAGACATCTCCTCCCTCTCTTTATGATCTTCTGGGCCTGCCCTCCCAGAGCACACTGACGTGGGTATCATTAGCCTAATTAAATAGTCGTGTCATCGCAAAATTGAGATTGAACGCCGGCCCTTATTCGGCTGCTGAGGACACAAGCTTTATTGACTCGTGAAATGACCGGCGGTAACTCAAGGTTCTGCCGTGTACCAACCGCCCACCCCGACAGTCAACTAGCTAGCCTAGCCCTCCTAACGCTGTGCTGCGTCTAGCGGGATCAGTCTGTCTGAACGCAACGTTGACATCTTGTCGCCACAGTGAAACGGCGGAACAACTGGCACAGGCATGACTACACGGAACCTGACGACGGAAGCAGGCCGGTGCAGGCGGGGACCTCCGTGTTCGTCCGAGAGCTGCAGAACAGGACATTCCCCAGGTACTGAAGGAGTCATGAGTAACAGCTTCAGCGGACCTGGAACTTGCTGTGACAAGCCGCAGACACGACACCGCACATCACACGCACATGCGCGCGCACGCATGCACGCACCATCGCACATCACACACAACAGAGAGGCCCAGGTTCTCACCCTGAGTTGAGAGCTAGTGTTGTCAAAAGTGTGGTCTGTGCAAACTCATGATGCATTGACTCATGAACATACTCTTATAGACAGCTACGCTCTGCAATGGTCGCTGTTGTTTCAGATTTATAACTGGTGAACTTATTCAAAAGAAACAACTCAAAAGACGTGTGGCTCTTGAATGTATGAATACATGAGGGATGATTGGCCACACACTCCACACATTCGTCTTGTACAATGGGTCAATGTAGAGGTGTACTAACATAAATGACCCCATCCATCTACAACTCTGTTTCCAAAATAGCTGGGACGCTGTGTAAAATGCAAATAAAAACAGAATGCAATGATGCGCAAACCATTTATCCCCATAATCAAATTAAAATAGTACAAAGACAACATATCAAATTTTAAAACTGAGAAATGTTATTGTTTTTGGAAAAATACAAGCCCATTTTGAATTTGATGCCAGCAACACGTTTCAAAAAAGTGGCATGATTACCGATGTGTTGCATCACCTCTTAACAATACTCTGTAAGCGTTTGGGGACTGATGAGAGCAATTGCTGTAGTTTTGAAAGCAAGCAACCAAGTTTATTAATATAGCACAATTCATACATATATACAATTCAATGTGTTTTACAGTGAAAAGAAAATTATAAAAATGTAATAGAATAAAAAACAGTCAGATTGTTACAATTCTCTAACCACCCTCCAGGGTGAAAGTGAAATGTTTTCCCATTCTTGCTTTTTATGGGTTTTCAGCTGCTCAACAGTGTCTCCTCCTTCACAGATGTGCATGTCACCCATGCCATGTGCACGAATGCACCCCCATACCATCACAGATGCTGACTTTTGAACTGTGCACTGATAACAATTCGGATGGTCCCTCTCCTCTTTAGCCCGGAGAACGTGGCGTCCATGATTCCCAAAAAGAATTTCAAATTTTGATTTGTCAGACCATAGGACAGTTTTCCCCTTTGCCTCTGCCCTTCGTAAATGGGCTCAGGCCCAGAGAAGGTGGCAGCGTTTGGTTTCTAATTTGCATGGTAGAGTTTTAACTTGCATTTGTGGATGCAGCGATGTACCGCGTTCACAGCCAGTGGTTTTAGTGTTTCTGAGCCCATGCAGTGATTTCCACGACAGAATCATGTCTGTTTTTAATGCAGATGCCATCTGAAAGTCTGCAAGACTCGTCCTCTCTGGGATGCTCTTTTTATACCCAATCATGTTACTGACCTGTTGCCAATTAACTTAGTTAGTTGTTCCACCAGGTTTTTTTAACATTACACAACTTTTCCAGTCTTTTGTTGCCCCTGTCCCAGCTTTTTTGAAACATGTTGCTAGCATCAAATTCAGAGTGGGCATTTATTTTTCAAGAAACAGTAACATTTCCCAGATTCAACATTTAATGTTGTCTTTGTACTATTATCTATTAAAAATAGGTTTTAAATGATTGCACATCATTGCATTTTGTTTTGATTTCCATTTTACACAGCGTCCCAACTTTTTGGGAAACAGGGTTGTAGTACAAAGGGTTAAAGTAGAGGTGTTCTAACATAATGACCCCATTCACCTAGTACAACTGGTCTAAGTAGAGGTGTACTAACATAATGACCCCATCCATCTTGTACCACAGGTCTAAGTAGAGGTGTACTAACATAATGACCCCATCCATCTTGTACCACAGGTCTAAGTAGAGGTGTACTAACATAATGACCCCATCCATCTTGTACCACAGGTCTAAGCAGAGGTGTAGTAATGCCACTCTTTTCTCTTTTGCAGTGCTGAGGAGATCCTGGTGCAGATGGATGGATACCACGTAACACAGAAGTACCTGGAGACACAGGGGTTCCGCTACCCCATCACTGTTCCCAGGCTGGATGGACTGGGGCTCAAGCTGCCCTCTCCCAGGTTCTCTGTCAGGGATGTGGAGGAGTATGTTGGTGAGGGCAGAGTGCTGTTTTGCATTCATCGTGTTCATATTTGTACTTTCAAACCTGCTCCATTTTCAAATGCCCCCCCCGCCCACACACACACACACACACACACACACACACACACACACACACACACACACACACACACACACACACACTGCATTACTCAAGCTCACTAGAAATGTCTGGATTACTTAGTGCTGAGGGAGTTGTTTGACCGATTGGGGTGCAAGCTGAGTGTCATGTCCAGGCTTTAAATATCACTGCGATTCTACTGCTCTGCCGTGTAATGTGGCCATTAATGTGTCCCGGGGCCGCACGTTCACTCCGTCCCTCTTTTTGTTACGTTCATCAGCTAGGAATTAAATAAGTGTGTTGATTCTGGCTTATCTTGCCGAACACTGTCCTTTATCACTCCTTTCCGCTACTGAGTCTTACGAGATCCTGTTACATCCCTGGGACAATTATCAGGTCTCTCAGGTTCATATCCGGCTGAGCTTTTTTTGGATTCAGATTATATTCCTTGTGCTCCTACACATACACGCATGCATGCGCACACACACAAACCATCTAACTTTTGCAGCTAATCTGAGAATTTCAACAAGTATACTGTATATTATTCCTATTAAAGTGAACCACTGGCTGTTGTCTCACTTAGCATGAGAATAATTTTAAATGTTGTAATTTTTGTTGGACCGCGTAAGCGGAAACTTGACGTGATGTTAATGCGTGGCAAAATGATCTAATGTCGAGACACAATTTTATGACGAGGTAGTGTCCCAATCGGTCCCTACAGTAATCTGTTTCTAATTTAACTTGTTTAATGTAGTGTATCAACCCTGTTATACCTGTTGTTGGTTTGGATATTAGCTAATGTAGGGAAGTAGTTTCGAGACCCGCCGAGTTTCGTCTAATTGGTTTAACAATGCAGAACACTCTGCACATGTATAGCTTAGTGGCGAAATGGTTAAAAACACAGCCTGTCACATAGATCCTGGTTCGAATCCAGTGAGGGCAACAACGTTCATTCCTTCTAATCGCGGGCCGGCCGAACTAGACTTGCCTGGTTCCTTGTTTTTAAAGGAGAGTAGACACTCACTCGCCTTATGAATTATTATTTAAATGTTTTGCCAGGTTTTTATTGGCTGTAGGAATCATAGTGAGACAGGTGAAGAAGAGAGATAGTGGTGAAGGGTAGAAACAAGTATTGAACTCTGGTCTCCGGCGAGGAGCCGCATTTGTGCAAGGAGCCAGATGTGTTTCCACTGGACAACAGCATGGCACGCATGGGAATAGTTGTGCCTCAAGTTTTTTTCCCACAGTCACGGTCCGGGAGATGTCCCACGGTCCAGGCGATGTCCCACGGTCCGGCAGATGTTGGAACTTAGCTTGTAGACAGGGCCAATGGTATTGAGTTCCTAGGGGAGAATCAGGAGGCAAGCTGGGATCTCCCAACTGTGTCAGACGGGTTCACTGAGCCCGCTGTTTCTCATTGTCACTGGCAGAGACACAAGTCGCAGTGTTTGTAGCAATTCATTCTCACAATTCGATGTGGTGGTGTTCTTGGCTTTTTTTTACCCCGGTTGGCTTATAGGATAAGACAAACCCTGTGGGTGGCGTCAGGCTAGAAGACTAACCCTGTGGGTGGCGTCAGGCTAGAAGACTAACCCTGTGGGTGGCGTCAGGCTAGAAGACTAACCCTGTGGGTGGCGTCAGGCTAGAAGACTAACCCTGTGGGTGGCGTCAGGCTAGAAGACTAACCCTGTGAATTCAGTGAAACTAAAAGCTATATTCTCAGTCAGATGCGGTGGTGATGGGGGCGCTTTCTGAGCTCCGTCAACACCTCCACAGACGTGTTGAGTTCCAGTTCATTTTGGCTCCACCAAGCCACTAAACGGTTGACTTCTCCACAGTACACTGGACTCATTGGTGAGACTGAACAGAGTGGTGTCATCTGCAAACTTGCCTGTTGTTGGAGGTACAGTTGTTGGTATAGGGTGAGTAGCAGAGGGGTGACAGAACACATCCCTCTGGTGCTGAAAGATGAGTGGTCCTAAAGGTGCCCGTCATTCCATGTTTAGTCCTGTTGGTCAGTGATCCACAGGCTTACTGCAGTGGGTCACGGGTGGTGTCATTAATGGGACTGGATCTGGCACTGAAACTGTTTCATTATTACTGAGGGGAGTGCTACAGGTTGTTCAGGCGGGTCACTTTTTTTTTTCCTTGGGGGGGCTGGAAAAATGAAGGATTTGAAACTGGCTGGAACAGTGCATTGTTCTAGTGACACATTGAATATGTCCTTGGAAACAGTGACATTGTAATTACTGTGTGTAGGTGTATTTGTGGCTATTTGGAGACAACAATTACTCCTTTGATTCACAACAGTCTTTTGATGATGAATGTTCAGGAGTATTTTATGTTCTCAATAAATGCAGGGAATGTAGAGTAAATTAAAAGTAAAGAGTAATGAATCAGGTAAATTGTCTTTATTTTATTTGTTTAACCTTTTTTCCCGGACCGCGTAAGCGGAGCCGGCCAAGAAGAGCAAATGTCTCTTACTGACTGAGTGACTGACCTGAGTGACTGACCTGAGTGACTGACCTGAGTGACTGACCTGAGTGACTGACTGACTGACTGACTGACTGACTGACTGACTGACTGACTGACCGACCGACCGACTACCCCTCGTTAAATAGCGTAGTGGTTAGAGATGCGGACCTGCATCCAACAGGTCCCGCGTTCGAATCTCGTTACAGTCAAAGCAAATAATGCATTAGGATTTGTTCCGGATAGATCAAAACTTCACTGGCTACAACCTTCAGTAGCTGCGTTATAGTAAGCCTGAAATAAAACTGTTCACGGTTATATTGCGACTATTTCTGGTGGATTTTTGATTTACGCATCCATGCATGCGTTTTGGGTCAGGATAGACAAAAACTTTGCTGGCTACAACCTTCAGTAGCTGCGTTATAGTAAGCCTAAAATAAAACTGTTTATATTGTAACTATTTCTGGTGGATTTTCAAAGTACGCATCCGTACATAATTTTTGGGGTAGGCTAATATAGGCTAGATAAAAACCCCTTGGGCAGTAAAAGAGTAGGGATTTCCATGATTCTCTCGTCTTTTCACTTGACGAAAAAGTCAGTTATCGTCACCTATATTGATAGTTATTGTATCAATGTCATTAACGAATGAAAAAAAACAAACGTTTTGTGCCATGAAATAGCTTTGGCTGTGTTAAGTTCATATTAATTCTTGCTAGCAATTGCTCACATCTTATGACTATTCCAAGTAGTAAGTTAGATACTAGTCTATTACTGGCTAATATGCTGTTAAATCGGCCAGTGGCAAAAGCCATACAGTGGATGCTGTTTGTGGTGGAGGAAAACTTAATAAGAAACGTTTCAATCGTGGCGTGATGTTTATGCGTGGTTAAAGACACAGCCACTCACGTGGGAGACCCGGGTTCAAATCCAGTGAGGTCTGTAACATTTATCACTTTTAATTGCGGGCCGGCTGAACTAGGCTTGCCTGGTTCCTTTTCTGGTCACTTGAGAACGAATTCTCATTTTCAAGCACCACCTGGCCAAGGCATTCGCATGCTAAACGTTTTCCTAACGATGGTTCCCTTTTCATTGCTGTTATGGTTATGCGTATGCTTTTCATATTTCCTTTTTAAGAAACATTTTAATATCGGCCTGTACATACAGACCAACTCCCATGAGCCTAAGGGGTTAACGGAGAGACGGCATGGTTTTAAAATCAGACCTGGGAATGAAAGGGAGGCCCGTCTATCCTCCGGGAAACCTGTTCTTTTGGTCCCTGACGCTCTCACGGGATTGAAAGATTGATGATGGGATATAATTGTTTATATGAGGACCATAAATACAGTATTTGCCCTGGTCGTTGGAGGCTGTAGAGATTTATTGCCACCAACTTGTCGTTGGTCGTACTACACCCGGTCAGCCCCCCCCAACCAGCGCTGTCTGGCTCTTGCCCTATGTTAACAGTAGGTCTGTTCACAGGTACCACTAATGCATTTTTCTTATCTACCATGTATGTTTTGCTAAATGTACACAGGTGCTGTTATCTAAACGGCTGAAATACACTAGCCAACTCTTAGCAAACTCCACTCCGGCTGTGTCTGTCACTGGTAGCTCCCTGGTGGGATCTGGAGGGAACACCCGGAATGTCCCTTCAGTCAGGAGGCTGCGGAAGCCCTGAGCCATCTATCAGTGTCGGGGGGTTATGAGAATGTCAGCAAGCTTCACACCTTTCGGGCTCCTCCATCACTGGGTGTTGGTGAATGAGGGCAGTAGACTCAAGTTTGGCTTTGTTGGGCCCCCTGGCTTGGCTGTGGAAGGAGCTTAGGGCTCGGCATGTATAATTTTCCTGTGTGGGGATATTCTGTGAGATATGTTATGGTTCTAAAATAATATCACATCCACCTGGCTGAGACCTGTCTTAGAATGTTCTGTTCAAGTGTCACAGCTTGTCCCTTCCAGAATTTCCTCTAGACTACTTCCTGCGTCACAGAAATCATATTCTAATATTCATCCTTACTTTCTTGCAGGTGGCGACAAAATAGTGGATGTGATAGATGTTGCCAGACAGGCAGACAGCAAAATGAAGCTCAGAGAGTTTGTCAAGTATTACTACAAACCTCATCGGCCAAAGGTTTTGAATGTGATCAGTCTGGAGTTTTCTGACACCAAGTAAGTATTCCTGCACATTTTATTGTTGACAATGTGGATTTAATTGAGCATTTTGTCATTTCATATTCACCAACTATAAATATTTGTAGGGAAAATAGCTTAATAGACATTGACTTACATACTAGGATTCAGTTAATACTCCTGCGATTCAGTGAAATTGTAACAATATAATTGTTGTGAAAGTATATGTATGTTTGCCGGTTCAGTAATGAGAGGACATGAGCACTGCTCTCCAAACACCAGCAGTGCAAATTCTTGCTGAGTTTAGATGTACAACGCCGCTAGCAGTAACAAAGATCTTAGGTTAACGTCAAACAGGCTCTACAAGCTGAATTCCCTAGGAAGATGAGTCCTCAGAACTGGTGCTGCTGTGTTGGTTAGATATAGATTAATTTAATTCACTTTTAAATATAATACCACCACACATGGTGGATAATGCACTGACTGATTAAGGATGGCAAAAGATTTAGAACATGTTTATTTACATTGTGATCCACTTAAGTTAATGGTTAAAGTCAAACTTTTTATTTGCAAAAATGCTAATATAATGGCAAACGAAAACAACAACTGTATAACGGATTTAGTGCACAATACCAGTGGCAGACATGAAATGCTTAAAAACTAAACCAACTATCATTGGTTAATCTTGGTAAATGCTTTTTTTATGGGTGAAAAATGAGTAAATGTAAAGCCTTGCTGGAAGAACGTCTGTGATCTGTCACTCATGATCTAAAAGGCTGAACACATTTGGATCATCACTCTTATTCTTCAACGCTGTGTGAATGCTGTATTTCTTCTCTCAGAATGTCAGGGCTGCTGGTTGTATCTAATATACTCTTAGATGCTGTATGAACGCTTTCTCTCAGAATGACAGAGCTGGTGGTTGTGCCTGATATACTCTTAGATGCTGTATGAACACTGTGGTTTTTTTTCCTCTCAGAATGGCAGAGCTGGTGGTTGTGCCTGATATAGCTCAGAAGATGTCTTGGGTGGAGAACTATTGGCCAGATGACTCTTTCTTTCCCAAGCCATTTGTCCAAAAGTACTGCCTGATGGGGGTTAAAGACAGCTACACAGACTTCCACATAGACTTCGGAGGCACATCCGTGTGGTACCACGTACTCTGGGTAAGTTGGGGAATTTCTTGATAAATGTTATGGCTAAGGGTGGATTATTGGTCGTAACCCAGCCCCCGTAACTCACGTACTGGCGTGAACATCTGAATCCAGCCCACTGCTATTCTAGTAAACACTCCACCATCTCCTCACTGTCCTAGCTAATTAAAAAAAAAAACAGAATTAAAGGAAAGGGACTGCGGTGTATGTCTTGAAATATTTGCTCCGGTTCAGACAACAGAACTGCTTCTAATTTTCTTCAAGGCTTCTTTTGTTTATGCTGGGTAGTTGAACAGCAGAGCGGAATTAACCACACGCTTTTGAAGACCCAAGAGACACGACTCACGTACTTGTGCGTACATGTGCTCACACTGTGGCTAAAATGCATGGGACTGAATGAGAGAGAACTGACGGGCTGCGAGCATCAATTGCGTCACGGCGAGTGAAATTACGAAACAAAGTCGTTGTTTTTTTTCTCACACTGATGCATGCGGCCCAGGATGAATGAGCTGATACACTGACACACAATGGTTGGCCTGCGCGTCGTTGTCATCATGATAATTATAATGGTGTTAACGCCTGACTTCCGTGCGTGGGCAGTGTGAGAGTTATCACCCCTCAGCCGCTTACTGTGGCACCTCTGACAACTGGCTGGCTCTTGTTCACCAGGGTACTGGACATCTTTGTGTCACTAATGGTTCTGTTGCATTTTGCACCTGAACGGTCTCATATTTCGTCTCTGTTCTGAAGGGGGAGAAGATCTTCTACTTAATCGAGCCGACTCAGGCAAATCTTGCACTATACGAGGCGTGGAGTTCCTCCTTCAACCAGAGCGAGGTGTTCTTCGGGGATAAGGTGGACAAGTGTTACAAGTGTGTGGTGCCCCAAGGAACCACTGTTCTCATTCCCACAGGTGAGGAGAACCCACTTTAATGCAAAGGTCTCCTTTTTCCCCACAGGATTTATTTTTTCAATTTTAGTTAATTTCAGGACAACGATAAGTCTTTTGCTTGGACTGTCTTGTGAGTGTTCTAAGTGAAGTGATTGAAATTGAAAACGAGCAGGTAGTGGCAATAAGGTTTATAACTCTCTATTTTATTATTCTATTAGTGAGATTACAGGCTAGTGATGATACTAGGTAGGCCAAAACTTCACCCAGTCAGAATAAAATGCTAAAATTTCAAATAATCTTAAACAGCTCTTACACTAAACTGGTATATTCTTGATGTTCACAGTTTAGCTGTATTATTCCAAACACACAGTGGAAAACATGAAAATCAAATTTGATTGCACTGGGGTTTTAATAAGATGCTTTAAGTTCAAAGTGTTCAAATTCCTCTACTTTCGCAACTTGCTTTTTATGCAGCACCAAACTGTGTGCCAAAACCCTGCTGTAGACACAAGGGCATTATAAATAACACAAGAGCCATAAAGAGCCATAGAGCTGCTTCTCCACTTGACATTGAGCAGAGATAATGTCTCACAGGGAGGCCTGATTTGTGTCCTCCACTGTGAGCTCTAGTGGGCCCTGTGACACGTGGAGGCCAACCCCATGTGACGACATCCTGACACCTACTGTTGTTCACAGACCCACCCCACAGCTCATGGTCCTCACAGTACAACGCAGAGTCAAATATATGATAGCATTACCATCACTAATTAAAAGGATTTTTTTTAGTATTTTGTTCATTAGTCCACTGATCCACTAGCCCAACAAAAGGGCATAATCTTAAGGAATTGATCTGTGCTGAAAGTGCTCATTCTAAGAAGGTGTTCGCTGAGCTTGACACATTTGGACATTGTATAATCAGTGGTCAAATGACGCTGCATGGTACCTGCGTACCTGGTACTCTGCATGGTATCGCTGCGTGACTGAAGTGTAGGCGTTGAGTGTCTGCTGTAAAAAAAAAAAATTCAGTTTGGAGTCTGTTTTTCCCGGGGCCACACACATGTAAACGCTGCACAAAATGCCCAGAATCTTAGGTGTTCTCCTTTTCAGATGATTGAAAAAACATTCAGCCAGCTTCAACATTCAGCCAGCTTCACAGTAGCAGCGGTAAAAACAAGGACGCTAAAATGTTCCAAATGTGGCGCTAGCGCTCTGGGCAGATTTCAGAGAGAGTGGGAAGGGGAAATGGATGCATGGATTTGGCCACTGGTGACCATGTGTAGTGCATGTTTGTCTCCAACTGGTATTTTGCTCCACATCTGTGGGTCAGCTGTTGATCTGGTTCATTCTCCCCTGTGGGCCCCAGGATGGATCCATGCTGTTCTGACCTCTCAGGACTGCATGGCGTTCGGGGGGAACTTCCTTCACAACCTCAACATAGGCATGCAGCTCAGGTGAGCACCTGAATGCCACCCCGTGACTTCTACTCACACACTAACCTGTCTGTACTCATATGATCCTCCATTAGTAGCTATTACCGTCTATGGTCAAATATTCCGATGTCATATGTTCCTCCAGCTCCTTGATTTTACCACCAAAACAGTTGTGATGCACTGAACAATAATATTAGCAGTTAAAGGTTTTTACAGAGTTACAGTTCATGCTGTGTCTGTAAACCAGTCTGGATCACTGACAGGGATGTAGACAAATTTGTACACACACTTTATGCTTTTTGTGCGTACAAAACATTTCTGGGTCCTTCAATTTCAGCTTATGAAACATTTGACCAACACTTAACACGTTGCGTTTATATTTTTGTTCAGTATATTTCTGTGTGGAACGGGTTGAATCAACGTTATTTCCAATTAATTTCAACAAAGCACATTTGATGTAATGATATTGAATTAATGTGAGGAACTGACTGGATTTGCAAAAAAGTAATTAACATTACGGAAAGTGTTTTTTTTTCTATTACCCTAAAGCAATGAAAGGGTCAAGTCTTTATTTTAATTGAAATCCATGTAAGTTGACTGCTTAATTAAATGTAAAAAAAAAAAAAAAAAAAAGTAGACATTGAACTGATTTCAGTGTCCAGTGTAATGGGCCAGTGTAATGGGCCTCAGCACTGCGGACCTGTGTATCTGATCTCCCTTGCTGTATCCTCAACGACAGGTGTTACGAAATGGAGCGGCGGTTAAAGACTCCTGACCTTTTCAAATTCCCTTATTTTGAGGCCATCTGCTGGTATGTGGCCAAGAATCAACTGGAGAATCTAAAAGGTGAGAAAGGAAACAACTTGGAGCAAATGTTTTGATGTTCCTTTCTTTGGATACTGTCTGTCCATATTTTACTTACTTTTCCGATCATTGCTGTCTCAGAGTTTCGTGAGGATAACTGCCAGCCTCCAGCCTACCTGACAGACGGAGTGAAAGCCTTGATTACGGCACTAAAGAACTGGCTGAAACGTGAGGTACAATACCACAGGAAAGCAGATTAGAGATGGCAAATCTGCTGCTTTTGTCCATGTAACATTTGACTCTACAGAATAGGACTTCTGATGACACTATCTAGACACTAATGTAATCTACATTGGGCTCCTCATGTTAAGGTCAGTGGTGGGTATGTTCCATCTGGTGTGGTGGTGTCACCTGCCTGGGAAACAGTAACCGCCATCTGCAGGCAGACAGCACAAGCCCCTCATTGTCCTTCTGCTCACTGCCTCTCCACAGGTCTCAGAGCCCGCCAGCGTGGAGGTCCCGGACCATATCAGACCTAACCATCTGATTAAGGAACTCTCAAAGGAGATCCGCTACCTGGCGGTAGGTCCAGTGTGGGAGTAGTGAGTGGGGGGGGGGTATAAGAGAGAAGTGAAGCTTGCTGTGGCTCATAAGGCCACCAAATCGTCTTGACTGGAGCTAGCTTGAAACGTTTGTGCTCGCAGAGTAAAAGTTGCCTTTCCCCTTTCAGTAAGTAGCAGGTGAAAAGCCTTGTGTGTTTCTCTGAGGTGTTGTGGTTCTGCACTCACTGGAGTCTCTTCACGACCACAGGAGGAGCAGCATAGTGGAGGAGGAGGTGGCAAGCCAATGAAATCTCAGGAAAGTGGAGCGTGGCCGTCGACGCGGTCCGCTTTGGACAGGGCTAGCCACCTGGCGCGCAGGAGAGCCCGGCGGCTACAGCGCCAGCGGCGTCATCACGCGCCCAAGACCCCATCCAACCTGGAGATCCTGGAGCTGCACACACGACAGGTGCTCAAGAAGCTGGAGGTGGGACCCTTTGAGGAGGTGAGGGAGCCGACACACCACCGCCTAGTCTGATCCCCGTGCAGCTCCTCGTGGATCGTCTACTCAGTCTGTTTCTGCCCCCCGTCGAAGGAGGCCCCGTTCAGCTCCGCGGTGACGGTCAGGTTCAACAAGGCGTCGGTGGCGTCGGCCGCAGCTGTGGAGCAGAGCCTGGAGAGCAGCCTCCGCCTGGTGATGTGCAACGGGCAGATTATCAGGTAAGCTGGGCGGAACACACCCCAGGCCCCCCGCTGCCTCCAGACTGCATTTCAAGGATCTGGAGCCTGAAGTTGATGCTTCCTCTGCCTGCCGGGCAAACACCTCTTGCGTGTTTAGTCTTGGTTAACGTATTGCCTCCGCACGGGTGAAGCAGTGAGTCGCTAGTCACCATCCAACACCTCCGGGTTGCCCTGGGTCCGCTCCGACGACGCTTCACGCTGCCGATCTTCGCTGGCTGCAGTGCTTACGTGCTGCTCAGAGTTGGCCTGTAGAGCTGAAACGTGTCAGGACATCCCAGCTGCAACATGACACCATGAAATGATTCGGCTGCCAAGTGACATCACAAACTGTAACCTAAATGAAACCTTTTAGTGTCAGACCTCCGGGCTTTACCCCCCCACCACCCCCACCCGCCATTCTGACATGTTTGTGTGTGTCGTGTGTCTGTCAGAGATGTGCGTTGTCACACCGGGTTGAAAAGTAGCCCAGTGCAGGACGGCGAGAGTGCCGGTGACCACCGGAGGGAAGGGATCCTGCTGAAAACAGAGGTCAGTGACCGCCTACAGGAACATCACAGACACCCGGAGAGAGAGAGGAAAAACAGCCACCTCAGCAGTGAGTCCAACTGGTCAAATCACCAGCTGTCAACCAACGGTTTAGGTAGGCTCATCTTGAATTGCGCCCGAAATTCATGTTAATATTCCGGTGCATAGATGCTTAATTCATTCTTATCTTTTTCCTCAGAGTTTTTCGAAAAAGTGAATTCCGCCCTCAGGAAAGGATCTGCGGTGTATTCAGACATCTCCGACTCTGAGTCTGAGGAGTCTTGCGCTACACAGGTATATAATCCCTGTGAAGAGCCTCACAGAGGACGTTTAATTGTGAAGGCTGACCACAGAGTTAGATATAGCACTCACATTTGAATCAGTGATATTATTTACCTTGTAAGTGCATTAGTGTTTATAAACCAGAAAAGGAACCAGACGAGCCTAGTTTGCATTGTTTTGCGTTGTTAAACCAATTAGTCGTAACTCCATGGTTCTCAAAATTAGTTCCCTACATTTGCTTACATCCAAACCAACAACAGGTATAACAGGGTTGATACACTACATTCAACGCGTTCAATTAGAAAGAGATTACTGTAGAGACTGATTGGGACATACTACCTCATCAGACAATTGTGTCTCAACATTAGATCATTTTGCCATGCATTAACATCACGCCAAGTTTGAATATTTAGCTAGACACCATTAAGCATTGTGTTAAACAGACTAATGTTTGTTATTAAGTTTACTTCCACCACAAATAGCATCTATGAACTGTATGGCTTTTGCCACTGGCCGTTTTAACAGTTTATTAGCCAGTAATAGGCTTACTAGTATCTACTAACTTACTACTTGAAATAGTCATAAGAATTGAGCAATTGCTTTCAAGACTGAAGATGAACTTTACACTGCCAAAGCCATTTCATTTCATGGCACAGCAACGTTAGTTTTTCTTTAATTCGTGAATGACATTGATACAATAACTATCAATATAGGTGACGATAACTAACCTTTTCGTCAAGTGAAAAGATGAGAGAATCGTGGAAACCATCATCTTTTACAGCTCAAGGGGTTGTGATCTCTATCACCCAAAACGCATGCACAGATGCGTAATTCGAAAATCCACCAGAAATAGTCGCAATATAACCGTGAACAGTTTTATTTTAGGCTTACTATAACGTAGCTGCTGAAGCTTGTAGCCAGCAAAGTTTTTGTCTGTCTTGAACAAATCCTAATGCATACTTTGTTCTGTCGGAGGCGAAGATCGAACACCCAAATGGCAGTCCACGTCTCTAACCACTACACTATTTAACAGTGGGTAGTCAGCAGGTAGACAGCCATTCGCTCTTCCTGTCCGGCTCTGCTTCCGCAGTCCGGCAAAGACTTGTGGGGGTTTGAAAATAAAAAGTGAATATTGATTAACAACATTAATATACAGCACTGTGTAAAAGCCTTAGGCACCAGAAAGTTGAACTAAGGCCATTTATTTGGGTAGCAAGTGTTTTAATATAGTGTGTATATATACATGAATATTATATGTATATTATTATTATTTATTTATTTTATTTTTTACAAATAAACACTTACCATCCAAATAAATGACCTTGGTTCGACATTCAAGTGCCTAAGACTTTTGCACTGTAGCTTAAGGCGACTTTTCCCCAAACGGTTCGAGGCTCCATGTAGGTTAGCCTGTTTCTAAACTGGTGTTGTAAGAGACACTGGAAAATGAATCCGTTGAGACTATCGTCAATGGCTGTCCATTATAAAAAGTTCCCAAAAATGTTTTACCTTAAAATGGTATTATAATAAATGTATATTATTTCATTATTTTCTTTTTATTCAAAGTCACTGGTAATATAAAACTGGGAGCCACTGGTTTATCTGTGGCTGACACATCTGTGTGACATCTGTGTGCAGAAAAAGGACTCTTCTGGGGAACATACGGGGAGCTCAGAAGAGGATGAGAAAAGGGAGGATAAGACGGACTGTCGGACAGTGAGAGGCACTAGCAGTGCGACATACCAGCACCAGGTCAGCCAAGCCCTCAGCCCCTTCCAGAAACCCCTCAAAAGGTATGTGAGTTACGGACGAATGACGCTACGTTCTTTCTGTGTCGTGTTCTATATGCGTCAGTGTGGTACGGCAACTAGTCGCTTGCCTTTGCAGAGAACACCTTGCATCGCCAACCACCGAGGAAGAAGCTATCGAGGGTATGCTGTCCATGGCAGGGCTGCTGTACCCTCGGCAACCGGAGGAGAGCAGTGCGGCCCAGGAGCCCTGGTGGTCAAGCCCTGCCCATTGCTCCCCTGGCGGTGGTATGCCCCAGTCCGGAAATTTGAATATACACCAAGATCGTAACTTTACTCAAGCCCGAATTCATTCGACTGTCGTTCCCTCTGGTTGTTCCATAGGAGGGAAAAGGCCCATGTCAGGAGAGGAGAGCCAGGATTCAGACAGCAACTCCACAGTGAGCAATCAGGTAGTGATAATAATCAAGGATGACTCTGCCTCGCGTGCGTGCTGAGACCGATCTGTCATAGGAGTAGTAGGTACCTCATGATAGATGATGCCTCACCCTGAGGGTAGGCTAAGGGCCAACAAAAATGTTCATCCATTGTTTGGGTTGTCTTTCAACAACAATGACAATCTCGAACTAATCTTACGCTTGCTAAAGTTTATGAAAATAATGGATCTGATGGTCCCCGGTGGCAAAAATCACCTCAAGTCCTATCAAAACCACTCCTTATTTGGTTTGACATGTTCATCACTGTTTAGCTGGTGGCGGTTATTGTTATTAAAGATTGTAGGGGCTGTTAAATATTCAAAACAATTTGTGAAATAGTGATCTACTCCTCTATGACTGATCTCACTCATTTTAAGTGACTGATCTCACTCATTTTAACCTCAGAATCACTAACTCTGCATGTGGATGACTAATCTTCTTCACTAGGGAATACTTATTTTTTTTGAATGGCTGATTCAAATTGAAAGTGAAATATATCTGATTCCTTTAGGATGAGCGAAGGGCCCAACGTCACGTCCGTAAGGACTGTCGAGCCAAGCTCAGCCAGAGGATCCAGGAGAACAAGAACTTCATGGACAGTCAGAGCAGTGGCAGTACCAGTAACAGCAGTGAGGCCTGGGGGGGCCAGAGCCCCTCTCAGGGGCCGTCCAACCCCCTCCACCTGGAACCCAGCTCAGAGTACCCGTACTGTGAGACCTCCCTGTCACCCCACCTGCACCCCTCCAAGAGGCCCGCTCCCAACACCCCTCCCATCAGTAATCAGGCGACCAAAGGTGTGACTATAGATTTATTTTTAGTTAGTAGCTGAAATCAGCATAGCTTTGCATGGCTCTTTTATCCTTTGTTATTCATCTCTGTGACACCTTTTCCTCCTCAGGCAAACGTCCTAAGAAAGGGATGGCCACCGCCAAGCAGAGACTGGGGAAGATTCTTAAGTTGAGCAGGAACAACCACTTCTTGCTATAGCATTCTAGAGTTCCACCCCTACGCAGATGAAATGTCTGTTTTGACTTTGACTCTTATGTTGTCCGACAAGTCAACAGTGAACATGTCATCCCCATGAATGATACGCTGTCCCGTGGGCATGTCACTGTCATTTTGTTAATTCCAAATCTCTAAGACAAGACACAGTTCACCCAAGTTTATTCAAAATCTTGCCAGTGGTATCTTTAGTCAATCCTAAGTCCAACTGATCAAAACTTAAAAACCTTGAAATGCTTGCGCCACATATGTGAATTTTCTTGTATGTGGTTAGTGACTGTATTTGCAACACAAAACGATGTCCTTGATGCACCAGACCACACCTGGTATATTTTCACATTTCACTGTATTTGGATAAATCCAAATCAGGCCAGTGTTTTCTTGACATGTCGTATGTAACAATAGAGCTCCCATTACTGGCAGAGGCGATCCGTTGTGGGGGGCAAACATGGATGGACTGTACTGAAACACTAATGACCACATGCTGGGTGAGCCAGTATAGAATGAGGCTGTAATGGATTTAGAAAAGTTCTGTTTTCCTTGGATCCTAGTCCGTGACATGGGATCGTGTAGATTCTGGCCATCAACAGATCCTCTGTAGCGTTGTTGCTAGAGCGTGGCATTTTTAACGCCAGCGTCGGGTGTTCAGTCCCTGGGACTGCCGAT
Source organism: Esox masquinongy (assembly GCA_016801175.1). Taxonomy (NCBI): domain Eukaryota; kingdom Metazoa; phylum Chordata; class Actinopteri; order Esociformes; family Esocidae; genus Esox; species Esox masquinongy. The sequence goes on along the minus strand of JACXGI010001452.1, from coordinate 25,914 downwards.
ATGTAAAATATAAGCATGCATGACTGAAGTGGCTTTGGATGAAAGCTTCTGGTAAATAGCACAAGCGCTATCCATAGTTTTCATCGCCTCTTTTTGAGATGTTGTGTTGTTGGCGGCCTGACTGTGGAGTAAGAAGTGCTACAGTGTTGGAACTCAATTTAAACCGCGCTGAAGTGTCACGCTATTCGTTTTTTTTTGTTGCCTCAACAT
>JACXGI010001452.1:10184-25604 GCA_016801175.1 Esox masquinongy | reverse complement strand
TTGTTGACATGAGGGCAGCAGCTTGAGAGTTTTTAAGGTTTTAATGGTGTCGATAACAAAGAATTGTTGGAAATGGACAGACATTATTTACAGAATATAAGCTTTGTGAAAATATATACATTAAATTGTCATTTTTTGGGGGGGGGGGTTAGTATTTTGTTTTGTTTCTTTTGCTGGTATTGTGTATTGTGAAAAAAAGGTGAAAATTGGTTATGATTTGAGAATGGCATATGTACCTGGTGTGTAATTTTCTTCCCTATGAGGTTATTTACTTTACCTCACATTTATGGCTAATCTTAAGTAAATATCAACTACAGTATGTGGAACTATACTTGCTATCTTCTACGCGGACTGAGATTGATACTTTGAAGAAAATGGCCAAATAATATTTGGCTGTTACTCGTTTGTATGAAATTGAAAGAATATTTATTTTTTTATCATGTGTCTTAAATGACATGAGAATTTTACAATTGTACAAAGTGTATTTGAGAAATGTAATTATGGCTACTGATTTAGTTATTGTTAAAGTGTTAGTGTATCTTTCCTGTCAATATACACATGTATTGGCCGGTTTTTGAATTGGTGGTCTTTTTTATTTATTTTTTAATGAGAAAATTGTGATCACAATGAATTCATGAATTGGGATGTTGGTTTTGTTGGTGTCTTTCTCAGGGACCCATGCGCTTTACTTTTTCTATTGTTTTCATAAGCAACATGAAATTTCCTAAGCAACGTGAAAGAAAACGCTTTAGTTGACTTGAGTGCCATTGACTCCTCTTATGGAAATTGACATATGAAGCCTGTCTTCCCAATTTTTTTTCTAAAATCTTGTTTGTCCATATATTGTTGATTGATGTCACTTCACTGAGTGAATGAATGGTGGAATTAGGTACTAAGTTACAACTGCTCAGGGCTCTCTGGTGGTGACTGTTTCTAAACTACTAACTTTGAGTTTTTTGGACATTGTGCTGCAGCGAGTGGTTGACCCAAAGGAATCAAACTATTTTGAATACAAAATATCTTGCTGCATTTGCCAAATCCTCACCATTCTTGTATGCTACCTGCCAAGGCATATTGCACTGACTTTCAGGTTTGAGCATGTCAAATAGCTTTAGGTGCTCACCATTCAATTGTTTGTGGCCAAACTGAGTTACCATGTCAAATCAACTTTTACTGTAGACTTTGATGTTAGTGGTTTTATGTAATTGGCTAGTAGGGCTTGGGTCAGTTCTGAGTAAAAATGGTATGTTTATCATACATTTTCAATTTAAGGAAGTAGAATTAATTCAAAACAATTTATTTGAAAAATATTTTATCAAAAGATATGGCAGTTTCATGCAAAAAATTCTGAGACATTTTCCAATTTTAATTATATTTCAATAATTTCACTGTTTTTGGATTGATTTTAAATAGTTTCCTTACCAAAAGCCAGTGTTGGATCTACTGTAATCTGGTAAATGTATAATTTTGTGACTTATAAATCATTAGGCAATTATTAATTATAGAAAACCCACAACATTATCTTAGAATATTTCCAGACCACTGTAATTTTGTTGTAGGTATTAATTCTCAAAAAGTAAATTGTCTAAACAAAGATTAAGCAGATAACTAATCCATTTCAAATTAATTGAATTGAAGTCTAAATTCTATTTTTAAAATTCTCGCTTTCATTTTGAAGAAATCAACTGAAACTAAAGTTCACAAAACCATTCAGAATGGACCCACCCTTCTTGGCAAGCTATTTAGCCATTGTGTGTACACTGTAGAAAGATTAATTGAGATAAACTTGACTTCTTTTTACTCAAACTAACAAAAAGATCGTAAGTTGCTTTTCTGTTGCTCAGCAATCTGACGTTTCACTTTTTAGCTTCCAAACGCCAACGTGTTCTGTCATGCATGGCATTACTGGGCCAGCTGGCAGGGTGCCATTATTCAGTGGGCTACTATTAATTGTACAGTATTTATTTGCCTATTTTCATTTTATATTTGTGTTGTTGATCATAGTGTCATTATTTCTATATACCAATTTAGATTTTTTTGTGGGTTTTGGGGTTTTTTAATCTCTACTTGATTTGAACATTCAAAACAAAATAAGCTTGTCCTTTGACACTGTAACCCATCGCATTGAATCTTTGAATTTGTATTTCTGTATTCCAATGTGGCCTGTAAATAATAAAGATTTTTTTAAGTGATGTTATTATTATTATTTATTCTAGCCCAACCAGCTAGCATCGGTTTGATAGAAGACATTTGGTGTGATACCTTGTCTTGGGTTAAAAGTCATACAGTCATGGTTGGCTACTGAGAAAACTAAGAATAGGTCCAACTAAGCCATTGTATGTCCTTTACATGTTCCATCTAGAATGTAAATGCATAGCGGATCTATGCAATTTCTGTATTTTAAATAGGGCATGTTGTGGAATTAAATTGAGAGCCAAATCTCGTTTAAAATGGGGTCTTGGCCAAAGGCAAATTGCATGAAACTCTGTTACACATATAACCCCGTTTCCAAAAACGTTGGGATATTGCGTAAAATGCAAATAAAAACAGAATGCAATGTGCAAGTAATTTATCACTATACTTAATTTAAAAATACAGGTAGTTGTCGACTTACGACCGGGATACGTTCCGACCTACTGGGCGGAAGTCGATTTGGTCGTAAATCGGCCGAGGAATAATAACTTAGTATATTCAAGACTCCCGTGTCCCCCGTAGCCATGTTTGCGTTTTCTCTTACTAAGTTCGCTCGCGGCAGTAACTACAGTACGCCTAGTCTCCCGCACGGTACCGCGCTGGCTGGCATACGAGAAAAAAACAGACGGTCCGCGACTAACTGTAATACAAAGACAACATTAAATGTTGAGCTGTAGAAAGATTGAGATTAACTTGACTTTACTTGGTGTTTTGAGTTAATTAGCTGATTAGAGCTCTTCTCAGGCCGACATGTCTGTATTATACATTTTTTATTCTAATATTTTGAGATACCGGATTTTTGATTTCCATGAGCTATAAGCCGTAATCATCAAGATTGAAACAAAAAAAGCTTGAAATGTTTCACTTTATGTGTAATGAATCTAGAATATATGAATGTGTCACTTTTTGATTTGATTTACGGAAAAAAATTAACTTTTCCACGATATTCTATTTTTTTTAGATGCACCTGCATATGCACTTGTGCTCATAATTTTGCATACTCGGGCAGAAATTGTGAAATTTTGGCATTGATTTTGAAAATATGACTGATAATGCAAAAAAACTGTCTTTTATTTAAGGATAGTGATCATATGAAGCCATTTATTATCACATAGTTGTTTGGATCCTTTTTAAATTATAATGATAACAGAAATCACCCAAATGGCCCTGATCAAAAGTTTACATACCCTTGAATGTTTGGCCTTATTACAGACACACAAGGTGACACACACAGGTGAAAATGGCAATTAAAGGAGAATTTCCCACACCTGTGTCTTTTTAAATTGCAATTAGTGTCTGTGTATAAATAGTCAATGAGTTTGTTAGCTCTCACATGGATGCACTGAGCAGGCTAGATACTGAGCCATGGGGAGCAGAAAAGAACTGTCAAAAGACCTGCGTAACATGTCAATGGAACTTTATAACGACAGAAAACAATATAAAAATATATCCAAAGCCTTGCAAATGCCAGTCAGTACTGTTCAATCACTTATTAAGAAGTGGAAAATTCAGGGATCTCTTGATACCAAGCTAAGGTCAGGTAAACCAAGAAAGATTTCAGCCAAAACTACCAGAAGAATTGTTCGGGATACAAAGAAAAACCCACAGGTAACCTCAGGAGAAGTACAGGCTGCTCTGGAAAAAGACTGGGGTTGTTTCAAGGAGCACAATATGACGATCCTAACAAAAATGAGCTGCATTGTCGAGTTGCCAGAAAGGCCTTTACTGCACCAATATCACAAAAAAGCCCGGTTACAATATGCCCAACAACACCTTGACACGCCTCACAGCTTCTGGCAGACTAATTTGGAGTGACGAGACCAAAATACAGCTCCGGAAAAAATTGAGACCACTGCACCTTTTCTTTCCTTTCCAAAAAAGTAAAAAAGGAAGGTTTTGAGTGAGGAACAGAAGGGTTAAAATTAAGAGACCACTGCAAATTGAATGCTTCTGTTCCTCATTCAATACTTTCCTTTTCAACTTTTTTGTAAAGGAAAGAAAAAGGTGCAGTGGCGTCTCAATTTTTTCCGGAGCTGTATTGGCCATATACCACACCCCCTTGTGCCCTATTGCTAAATTACAAACTGGGTGTTTTAAATCCTGACTGCTGATTGGCTAAAAGCCTTCGTATAGGTATGCAATAAGGCAGGGGGTGTGTGGTATATGGTCAATATATCAGGGCTAAGAACGGTTCTTACCCTGAACCCAATACTTAGCCACGGATTATGTCATATAAACCGGTTACTAACGCAATTAAAGCAGTTAAAAATATGTGATGTCCTACCCATGAGTTTCAAGTTTCAAGGTTTATTTGTCAAATGCACCGAACAACACAGCGTCATCTTGCACATTCAATTTCTTGTGACATGGCACCCGACAAATATGTAGTGAGAGTTAAGAAGAATATGTAAGCAAAAATATAGCCAGACAAAAATAATAAAATAAAGCAACAATATACATGTACACTAGCAGTGGTTGTAAAAAATGAGTACTGTATAAACTAGCAGCAATCTGGGTAGTATTATTGAACATTTCGATATGGAAAGTATGGCAGTAATATACATAACAGTGTAAACTAGCAGCAAAAGTTAGAATGATTGAAAATTATAGATACATATGAGTGTAATAAGCTTATGAATGGTGGCATAGAACACTACACCTATGTAGTGAGAATTTAAGAAGAAAAATGTATACATAGCAAAAATATAGCAAGAAGATAAAGCAATAATATACATAACACTGTACATAACAGCATTTTAAAAAGAGTACTGTAAACTAGCAGCAATATTGGTAGTAGTATTGAATATTATAGATATGGCAAGTATGGCAATAATAAGCATAAAAATGTAAACCAGCATCAATTTTTGAAGGACTAGGATGGGAGTATGAACAGTGTGGTAGAAGTATTGAGTATTATAGATAAATATGAGTGTAATATGCTTATGAATGGTACATGCAAAGAAGATTCTAATGCCCATTAAATGTACAGGAAAGGACATCAGAGCATCTGGAAAGTTTGTGTATGAAAAGTACAAACATGGATCAGTGTTGCTGGTTGAGGAGCCTTATGGCCTGAGGGAAAAAAATGTTTTTAAGTCTGAAAGTGCGTGCCCTGATGCTCCACTAGCATCTACCAGATGGCAGCAGTGTGAACAGACCATAGCCTGGGTGGCTGTGATCTTTGATGTTGTTCCATGCTTTCCTTAGGCATTGTGTATGGTAGATGCCTTGCACAGAGGGGAGATGGCAGCCGATGATGCGCTCCGCAGACTTTACCACCTTCTGGAGGGACCAGCTGCTGTTCCAGGCAGTAATGCAGCCTGAGAGGTTGCTTTCAATGGTGCACCTTTAGAAGTTGGTGAGAGTTTTTACAGAAATGCCAAATTTCTTGAGTCTCCCCAGGAAGTATAGTCGTTTTTGGCCAGTTTTCACTGCTGAGTTCGCTTGTCTGTACCATGATATAAGGTCTCAGGGCTTTGTCAGCACAGGTGACCATGGAGGTTACTACGAGCAAGTGGGTGGAAGATAGGTGTAAGATTGGGTTCCACAGTCGGTTTGAACTTGCTTGAGGAGTACATTCAACCAGATAAATTATAGAGAAGATAATCAAGCTGCCATATACTTGTAGCTGTTGGCCTTCTATTATGGATGGAGAGGAAATGCTTACATGTTAAATAAATATGTTTAAATGCTTGATTGAAATGCCAATATGTATAAGACACCTAGATTCAATCCCCAACTCAACCCTTCCCAATTTCTCTAAGTCTTTCTCTCCACCTGTTTTAAAGTTATCTAAATAATACAAACATTTTAAAAAGTAAAATGCTAAATTTATAAATTATTTAATATTTTCTATGAGTGCACATGTATCAACAATTATTATTATTTATATTTTTTAAAGCTGTATTTACAGGCGTGTAATGCTTTATTGGAAAGGTAAGTGGTGAAAAACAGTACAGTTTTTGCTGAAAGAGCACTAGGTCAGATTCAAAGCAACGCCAGAGCAGTAGGCCTACATGTACATCGGAGGAAGCAACTTAGACAACTGGATCACCCTGACCACCAAAGGAATTGTTAATTGAAAGTAAAAATATGTCATTGTAACTGGATAATTTAGTTTCCTTTCTTCAATTAAATGGCAGTCACTTGCTGTTATAGTCAATAAGTCATGACATATACACTTTCTTCTGCAATTGAGCTTCTCACATTTTAATTTTAACGCAAACCTCAACCCTAATCACACACTCATCCCTAAAACTAACCATAACGTATAAGGAACTGGAAATTAGTTGTAAATAATTCCGTCATTGTCGCTTTCGAGGGGATCAAAACAGCAATCTGTTACAGGTAAATTCTAACAGATGACTGACAATATAGGCCGTGTTCAAGAGGATCGTAACATGTGCATGCACTGACTGATCGAGAGATCAAAAAATCACCTTCCATCAAAAATGACGACTCTGTGTTATACATAGGTCAATTAGTCACAATTTGCCTATGATACATTGGGGGTTTGATCATCTTACACAGTCACTTATGATAGAGTAAGTTGAGTTGTAGATCAAGCAGGCAGTCGCATACTGCGTTTAACACTCGTGAACACTAATATCGTGTTTTTGTGATTTAGAAGTGAAAAAAATTCTACTTGCTCATACGTTTACTAAAATTGCAAATGCTAAATCCAGCAAGCTGGCTTAACATTGTCGATGAGCGGAGTAACGTTATCGATGGCCGTAATCGTCAGAAGCGCTTTGTTGTTATTTTTTGGTTATAAGGTAAAAGGTCAGCAGTGAAAGGCCACAACTTGGACACTTGCAGGAATGCTTTATATGTCTCCAGCTATAATTATTTTTCATTTTGTCATTTAATGTGTCGTAGCTTACACATAATGCTTGTGAGCATTTCATTTTTTAGAGTAGGACGGATCACCCTCCATATTTTATAGTATCCAATCTGGCAATACCGTTATCCATGTATTTTTTTGGCAAAATATCTGGTCAGGTTCATGGCTCAAATACCTCTAGAATCAATTTAAATATTAATTATTAACAAGATAGATTTCCTCAGACGAAATTGGAGGGTTTTCTATTAGCTGATGCACAAGTAGGGTGTCGCGAGCATAGGCTCGAGCACTAAAGTGAAGACTGCACTGGGTGCGCGCGGGGTTGATAGTCGCCATTTTAATTTGAAAAATCAAACCGAACCGAAGGAGCGTTACCCTTTTAATTCGTAAGTTTGGTGGCAGAAACCAAAAGGAATGAACATCAAAAACACATTCTAGGGACCAAGGTAAGTTTTTAATCACAATATGTTGCGAAGAACCTACGATATGTATTTTTCTGAAATTAAAACATTAGAAAGCTAGCAGTTGTGGGACGACCAACGTTAGCCGTTAGGCGTTGTAGTTAGCTAACGTTAACTTGCCAGCTAGCTAACCTTAACTTAGCAAAGAGAGACAGACGGGCTTACTTAAATTGTAACTCGTTAACATTATCATTTCCTGTGTTTACTAAGCTGGATGGATGGTCCCATGTCAGAAGGGGGAGTTGTTGGTTATTCAAAATGGCCATATTAACGTTTAGCATAACGACAGTTAACGTTAGGCATGTGAAACCCGGATTGTACAAGAAGACAACATTCATCCTAACGTCGGAAAGGTACAATATAGCTACTGTTTCGTTAACGTTCGATACCTGGCGTTGTAGCTAGCTTGCTAAAGTTCAATTTCTTTGGTAACTCAGTTCGTCAGAGTACCTACTGTGGCTAGCTACAGTAGCTAACTACATATGCTATTGACAAATTGTTCGCTAGTTGGACCTACGATACTAGCTTATTTGTAAATTGACCAACTATGTGTGTTAACATTCGTGTTCATACTAATTGTTAGCTATCATTTTGGGGGCTGCAACACAACTAAATGAATAACGTTATTAATGTAACAAAGACTGAAACATAGCATGACATTATTAGCTACGGCCTAGTTGAGTTAGCTGTTGACGTCGGCCCCAATCAGATTTTAAGTTAGCCAAATAGCTAGGTAGCTAACTTACGTTAGCTGCGCAGCAATGTGCTTATTTAGCTAGCTAGCTACCTCGAGTCTTTGTCTCAATGGATAAGTTAGCTTGAGACTGTCAGATGTTAACTTAAGCCAACGTTAGTAGCTAACTTTAGCTAGGCATACTAGCTAACTGAGCAGGAGTATTTTTTTATTATTATACCTAAGGCAAACTTTCTTTAGAACTTAAGAGTACTAGCTTATTGCATTCACTAAGATGCCTTTGGGAACCCGGGATTTATACGATACATTTGGCAGTTACCACTAACAAACCTGTCCAACATTCGTATTATTAGCTAGCTGCGGTAGACTACGCTATCAGGTTTCTGTCAACAATGTTATTTTGACTAATATTGAGTGCATATGTGCTAGAGTTTGAAGTGACGTTGGTAATATTAACGCACACGTTGGGTAACCACAGTAGCTAGCAGCGTGGACTGCAACGTTAACAAATTGCATGTTTAAATGACACGTATGTTAACGTTTTGTTAGCTTACTTAGCTATATCGTTACAAACGGTAGTTTCTTTTAGTTTGATCTCGTGCTAGCTAACTATATGCGTTATGCCTGGGACTCTAACTGCCTGAACTTCTAACATTAACTTTCGCTCGCCATGTTGTTAAACAACGTAATTATCGTAACTGATTGTGCTGGCGTATTCATTGATAACTAATTCTGCACCACTAGTGTAGAGGGTAGAAATATTTTGTGCGTGCGTGCGTGCGTGCGTGTGTGTGTGTGTGTGCTTGCGCGCGCGCGGTCAAGGCCCAATTTCTTTACATTGGAAATGTAAGTGTTATCTCGCTTGTTTTCTTAATTTGGTCAAACTTTACATAAGTAATGACTGTCATGGTGACTTAACCTCAATCTCTACGTTTCGATTAAACTATTTTTTTTGTGCTTTTGTAGGGCTATAAGCCTAAAGTACTCTGTGGTCTTTCTTGATCATATTTCTATCGTCGAACGGGAATATGAATACAATTCCTAAAATACAAATTTCACGTTTATAAATAGTAATGTCTATTGCTTAAATGCATCTAGCGTTACCACAGTGCATCACTCGTGTTTTGGTTGTTTGAGGATTTGATAAGTAGTATTTACTGTTATTTTCCATTACAGTAAAATACGGTCTTATTTGGATGACCATAAGACCAATTCTGTTTGCCTAAATATTAAGTTGAAACAACTTATCACACGCCTAGAGGAAGTGATCTTTCATCTTATTTGGTGGAAGAGGGAGGGTCTTGGTATGTGTACATTTCTGCATGTTCAGGTGGTGTAATTTTGTCCTATATAATTGATTTTAAGAAAAACATCAACAATGGGTTTTGGTAATGGGCTCATCTACATCCCATACTATTATCCTGTATGTCGATATAAATATCTTTAGATCTATTTCCCCATGGCCATATGATCTGACTGATCATTTTAATGACCTGTGGAGGGACAGGTAAATTATACAAACTTTGTGGTTTCATTCAATAATGACTCACGGATTTACTAGATGTGCTGTGATTTTAACATCAACCAGTATCTGGGCCTTCTAAAAGTCAAGGAGTCCCTGCCAAAGTGTATCGAAACTATTTTTAGAGATGTTTGCACCTGTAATGAAGTTCAGTGCTGCATGATGGACTGAATCCTGAGGTTTCAATACTGATGAGGAAAAATGCGTATATACCGCCATAATCTAACATTGACATATGTGGCTTGCACCTGTTAATTTCTGGGATGACAGGCATTATTTGTTTCCATAGATCATCCCGTATCATCTGCGTAGAGATGCCAGGGAAATGTAAAATCTAGCAATGTTTTTGGTTACTTGTAAGATGCTTTTCCTGGACTACCTATGCTACAGAAACACTTCTAACAAATCAACAGTGTTGGGTGCTTGCACATTTGAATGAAATTACTTTGATGCATCTACGAAGCTTAGCTTTTTGTCAGATCTCAATTGTGGTCTTTGGATATTGTTTGAGTATTGTTGGGAACTTGTAACATCCAATGTTTTAGTTATGGAATTGACTCACAAAAAATTATTTAAATAGTTGGCCTGCAATTTTTGAAATATTGCTTAGTTTAGCCTTACTGGAAGCCTGTTATGTTAGATAGGCTGTTAAGAAGGTATTTGCCTTTTTTAGGCCAGATCTTCATCAGGTGCCATTTGAGGATGAATTGTTTAGAATACATCGTCTCCCAAATTAACGTCCCAAAAAGTATTGTGACAGCGTGCGATCCATGAATGGGCTGCTCCCAATTTCAAACATTTGAAACAAAGTAAAACCCCATAGGCCTAGTGTTTCCTGCTCTGATTCTCCAGCTATACATTGTTTTATGAACGACTGTTGCCAGGTCACGAGAGTAAACGGTCCTAGTTTTACGACCCTGGGATCTTTAGTGACTACAGCGGCATGACGCCTTTTAACACACTATCTGAAAGAAACACTGTGCTGGGCAATGTTCCCTTCACTGCCCTGGGGCATTGCGGTTTTATATTTTAATGAGAAGTGTCCTCTACTGGCGATCTAACGCCATTCCTTCTCTAGTTACACCTTTGACTGTACTGTTAGCTAAAAGTTAACATGTAAGCCCCACAGGCAGAAATTGGTATATGCAACAGGTGTAAACGCTCGTCCCAAAGGATTTACGACCAAGTCTTTATGGCTGTCTCGTGCTACTGTTCCCGTGAAACCACTTAACCTGATCTTTGGTTGTATTTTGAGGGTTTGCATTATTAGCCAATGCTTACGAAGAAGCATACTCTTTCTCCAGGTCCAATCTGAAAACAAGACAGTGAAGTCATGTCAGTATAGTCTGACTAACACCGTCATAAAATAAGTTTCAGGAAAATATGTATTGCTGATTTTGTTAATCGCTTATGTTTCAATACATTTCTATTTGTCTTGATTTTCCATATCACAGATTTTGTTTGGTCATAATAAAAAGTGGTCTTCCAAAATATTAGTAGAGGGCGAAGGGTGCCAAGAATTGTAATGCAATGGACAATTCATCTTGCTTTCAAAATAAAATGCCATGGCCTGTAATAACTTGTTTTTTTTTTCCTCCCCAGATGCTGAACTTGGTATTGTACTGAGGGACTTTACCTTGCATTAAGAGCCACTGACAGAAGAAGCTTGTTTTAATATACATTTTTCACACCTGGGGGGGGGGGGAAGAAGTAACCTATCACTGAAGTGACTAAAGGGGAATAATGGTGATTTTGCGCCGGGCACGGCCGCCTGCTTCCGCCCCAACCAGCAATGAATCTTGACTCGCTCTCGCTGGCTTTGTCTCAAATCAGCTACCTGGTAGACAATTTAACTAAGAAAAACTACAGAGCCAGCCAGCAGGAAATACAGCATGTACGTAGTAGCATTATGCTCACATTGAATGATATTTTCTATTGCCATATTTTGTTTCTGTATTTGGGCCACTACAAAGCAGTACACTAACTATTTAACACCTTGAAGGGCTATATGTATGTAGATAAAAAGTGAAACTTGTCAATTTTTTTTTTTTTTGTTCGGTTAAGAATTGTCAGGTCTGTTTATTTGATTATATTTTTATGACCAACCTGTTTGTTCTTTTGCTGAATGTTTCTTCTCTCCAAACAGATTGTAAATCGTCACGGCCCTGAGGCAGACAGGCATTTATTACGCTGTCTCTTCTCCCATGTGGATTTCAGTGGCGATGGTAAAAGCAGTGGCAAAGATTTCCATCAGGTAATTTTTGATTAATAATCATATCAGTGGCTGTATGTTCACTTATTTAGCAATAAGTATTAATGGTCTCTTACAAACGAGACATTATTTAGGGCTAGGCAATTAAAGGCAATTCCGTTGTTTTCAAATCACCATATTCTGTTTTGACTTGCCATTGAGTTTTTTTGGTAACTGCGTTACTATTTTGTCCTTAACCTGTTTTGTTTTCTTTTCCCTTTGTTTGTCCACTTGCCCAAGACACAGTTTCTGATCCAGGAGTGTGTTTCACTGATTTCAAAGCCAAATTTTATTTCTACACTCTGCTACGCGATTGATAATCCTTTGCATTACCAGAAGGTAGGGGCGATGCTTAGTTTCTTACTGTCTTTATAAAATTGTAATGCAGTTAAATATAGTTACACCTTTTCTGAATTAATGGGTATACGTTACACATTGTGTGCTAACATTGTCAGCATTAAAATGATTTTTATAAACCTTTAACATTTTCAGAGTTTGAAGCCGTCAACCCACTTGTTTACTCAGTTGAGTAAAGTTCTCAAGCTAAGCAAGGTTCAAGAAGTAAGTAATGAAATGGTCTGGTGACAATTGGGTCTCGTCTACTGAATCTGGGTATGTGTAATTATACCAGCGGGTTGTTTTTATTCTGCTGTTTAAACAAGGGATGGACTTCTCCATTTTTGTGGCCCCCAGATCATCTTATACATTTTGGAGCTCTGGCCTAAACTAACTACTGAGTGCTAGAATAGTAGATACACAAAGTACATTTTAGACGTGATTATGCATGAGCAGCTTAGTTGTCAGTTGCTAATTTAGCTACCCACGCTCTAAACATTGTCCTGCTGAATGATTTTAGTCGAGGGGGGGTGCGTGTGGGTTGTGCTGAGCTGATGCCCCTCATGATCAATTCAGATTTTTGGTGACACAAACCTGTTACCATCCTTGGTATAAACATACTGAAATTATAATTTCAATTGTGCTTTTCTCCCCAAGGTGATATTTGGCCTTGCTTTGCTGAATTCGTGCAACGCAGACCTTCGTGGTTTTGGTAAATTTAATTTTAATTTCTATTCATTAATGGAAAACGCAATGAGAACACTTCATGTGCCCATATTCTTAAATATTTTGCCCCCAAAACATTATGCACACAAACACCAGAAAAACTTTGAATTAAGTTAAAGCCAAGGCATTTAAGCCAAATGTTTTTCAATGAACGGCATGAAAATTATAGCCATTTTTACCTTCATCATTTGAATCCAGCAAATGTACAAAATAAATGTGTTGTCACGGCAAACGTAACTGAATATAACATTTAACCAATTGTTAGACATGACGTTTGAGTTGAGTGGTGACATTTTGTCCAGATTTCAGTTAAGCATTGAAGCCCATAAACTCACTTGGACAAACAAATGTTTTATGAAACTGCTCTGGTGAACACAAGCAGCTTTTAAAATGGACACATCATCCAAACCACTTTTTACAAGGCATATTTTCTGAAGTAATTTCTCTCTATGAATGTCCTCACTTAGCCCAAATTATATTAGTCTTGAGCCCAACACCCATGACGAGGGCTGAATAAATGTAGATGAAGCAAATGTTTGATCCGCTTCTTCATAAACTTCTGTATACCTTTCCATTGTGTCAACAAGCTATCCAAAGCAAGTAATTCCATGTTTGTCTTAAACTTTTAATCATGTAGCCCTTGACATTGTGTTACTGTTTCTCCAGTGATCTGTTGCCATTAATGTTTTTTCAGCCCTGGCTTTGATTTCTGCAGCAGTCTTGAACCATCTGAAGTCATTGTTTAGATTCTGATTTGATCTTGTCCGGATATTGAAATCAAATCCAGGGCCTATGTATTTCCTGTTTCATTCGGCAGCTGGCAGTGCTCACTGGGCATCCAGTAATGGGCTTTGTGCTACACGTGAGGTTTTGAGGGCAAAGCATGAAATTACTTAATTTGTGTTTGGGATAGATGGTTGAAATGACAGCAATGTGGATGTAATTTGTTTCATTATATATTTACTCCTAAATTTACAGCTTGTGCACACAACTTGCATTGGTTTAGCCTACAGTGCAAGAGATTCAAAGAAAGACAGCTTCTGACAATTGGCTTAGTGAAGTTGTTTCATTGTTGTGTCCATTTTGAACGTAACAGATGTTTTTAGGAGATCAGTTTAATCGTCCACGGAGTTGCACAAAAGTGGGTTTATAGCCTAGGCTACTACATGCAAATCATCCTACTTGCCAAAGATCTCATGGGCGCATTTGGGTGGGTGTCAATTTTATCACGATTTACCTCCTATCTCAATTGATTATTCTTTGGAAGAAACACAGCCACGTTTGTTTCTCCTTTTTAATGTTCTTGGTCAAGACAACAGTGAATTTTCCCTGTACTTTTCAAACTTGCTCACCACTGAGGTAAACAAGATTCATGCTGGGTAACTAACTTATTGTCCTATTCACCTTTAGCCGCGCAGTTCGTCAAACAAAAACTCCCCGACCTCCTCCGCTCTTACGTGGACGCAGACCTTGGAGTAAACCAGGAAGGTGGCTTCCAAGACATTGCCATAGAGGTCCTGCACCTGCTCCTCTCCCATCTTCTGTTTGGCCAGAAAGGAGCCAGCGGGGTCGGTCAAGAGCAGATTGACGCGTTCCTCAAGACTCTGTGCAGAGGTGAGGTGTATGGTGCTACTGAAAGGACATTGCTTTCAGTAACCACAACAGTCTGGTTGCCTTGTCCATTGTTGCCCCATACATTAAGTATGGTGTGTTTCAGATTTCCCGCAGGAGCGCTGCCCTGTGGTGCTCGCACCACTGCTGTACCCTGAAAAACGGGACATTCTGATGGACAGGATTCTGCCAGACTCGGGAGAGTTAGCCAAGACCAGGATGGAGAGTTCTCTTGCGGAGTTCATGCAGGAAGTGGGCTATGGCTTTTGTGCAAGGTGACAGTTACGAACAGAAATGCTCATTGAAATATAAAGTATTCTGTTTTTGAAGTTGCACTGTATGACCACTCCAACAAATGGATCCGTTGACCCTGGGAATTTTCCCTTTCATTCCCAGTCTCGATGAATGCCGCAACATAATCCTGCAGTATGGGGCGCGAGAGGTTACAGCCAGCCAGGTGGCCAGGGTCCTGGGGATGATGGCTCGCACTCACTCTGGCTTGTGTGATGGAATTGCCTTACAGGTGAGGGGTGGCTTGATGGTGGACCTCCTCATAGCTCTTTGAAAATGTTGTGGAACTGCTTTGTATACTAATATATTCTTTACGTCTTCAGTCTATCTCCGCTCCAGGCAGTGGCATTTGGAGTGATGGAAAGGACAAAAGTGATGGTTCTCAGGCCCACACCTGGAATGTAGAAGTTCTGATTGACGTGGTCAAAGAAGTTGTAAGTTGAGATGCAATATCACGCTATTCCCGTTCATCGTTTTTTTTTTTTTTTTTTG
>JACXGI010001452.1:0-10084 GCA_016801175.1 Esox masquinongy | reverse complement strand
TGGAAGTGTTTCCTGTCGACCTCATCTACCGACCCTGGAAACATGCTGAAGGGCAGGTAAAGAGATTTGATTCTATAAAAATGACCAGACGGTCAACACTTGCTTTACAAATGCTCTTTGTGCTTAGTTTTTCTGACTTTTTTCACCACATTCTCTTCCAGCTGTCATTCATCCAGCACTCCCTCATGAGCCCGGATGTATTCTGCTTTGCTGACTACCCCTGCCACACTGTAGCCATCGACATACTGAAGGCCCCACCGGAGGATGATAACCGGGAGATCGCCACCTGGTGTGTAAAACAGTCCTTCAGACAACTGCAGTACCAGATACCCCTTTGAATGTATTTGTTCAATGTGGATCATTTCTGTTTTTGAATATTTGCTTTTTTT
Source organism: Esox masquinongy (assembly GCA_016801175.1). Lineage (NCBI taxonomy): Eukaryota > Metazoa > Chordata > Actinopteri > Esociformes > Esocidae > Esox > Esox masquinongy. The sequence continues at coordinate 9,695 of JACXGI010001452.1, read as the reverse complement.
TTTTTGCTCTATAGGAAGAGCCTGGACCTAGTAGAGAGCCTCCTACGCCTCTCTGAGGTGGGCCAGTATGAGCAGGTGAAGCAGCTCTTCAGCTTTCCCATCAAGCACTGCCCCGACATGCTGGTGCTGGCGCTTCTGCAGATCAGCACCTCCTGGCACACCCTGCGCCACGAGCTCATCTCCACCCTCATGCCCATCTTCCTGGGCAACCATCCGAACTCTGCCATCATCTTGCACTACGCGTGGCATGGACAGGGCCAGTCCCCCTCTATCCGTCAGCTGATCATGCACTCGATGGCAGAGTGGTACATGCGAGGGGAGCAGTATGACCAGGCCAAGCTGTCCCGCATCCTCGATGTGGCCCAGGACTTGAAGGTAGCGACCAGTGTCTCTTCTTAGGAAATTAAATTAAGGCTGCATTGAGAGTTTTGTCTAAAGCCGGAATCCTGTAATATCTAACTTGTCTGCAATATCTAAATTGTGTTGATCTGTTTTTCAGTCTCTATCAATGCTGCTAAATGGTACTCCATTTGCCTTTGTTATTGACCTTGCTGCACTTGCCTCTCGCCGTGAATACCTCAAACTTGACAAATGGCTGACTGACAAAATCCGCGAGCACGGGGTGAGTGGCGTGAGTGGAGCCTTTAATTTACAGCAGTTACTGCAAAATATTACATTTCTATGGAGTTATTTTGTTAAAGTATGATTTTTGAGGACCTTTATCTTGTTCTAGGAGCCGTTTATCCAGGCATGCGTAACGTTCCTGAAGAGACGTTGTCCCTCCATCATGGGTGGTCTGGCCCCAGAGAAGGACCAGCCCAAAAGTGCCCAGCTCCCCCCAGAAACAATGGCTACCATGCTGGGTTGTCTGCAGTCCTGTGCAGGGTGAGTTTCACCTGTCTGGGTGCATCTGTTACCTGTCTGATGTCATGGCTTCAGTCAGGTTTTCTTGTTGTGCCAAAAGTTAGTCCTGCTTTCATTTAACTGCTTTATTCTTTTATTTTTACCTCAAAGGGGAAAAATGACAAATCCATGATGCGTCTGTTTATAAATCTCTTGATGTAATTAATGAGGTTCTCTTAGCACTCAGTGCTCTCTGGGTTATATGGTTCTCCCTCCAATAAAGCACCAGATTGAACTTTGTTAAATAATGATTATTAATGTGAGAACAGTGTTCTGTCACAGCAAAAACACAGTTGGAATCCCAATTGATTGTCGTTCCATGAGGCCTGAGTTTGTTCTGTTGGTGTTTTGGCCAGCCAGGTCCACTAATCATGTGTTAGGTTGCTATATAGGTTCTTGTTGCTAGCTAACCAACAACACTACACAATAACTTCAATCTAAAGCTCAAAAGATGGCAAACTAGCAGGTTTGTTTAATTTGACCTACTTTTCTAACCAAATGCTCTTGTTAACGAAGATCAACAAATTGCCTGATGGGATGGTGAATAAGCATTTTGTTGTTGTTGATGGAACAGTAAGCCTTTCATCAGCAGAGTTGTGACATGGACATTGACTGGAATGCATCAAGGATTTGACCCACATGTTGTATACATCTATTTCAAGAAGATTGTGTGTTCATTAACTTTCCATGTCTCTCCAGCCTGAGTTTTGTATTTGTTGGTAAACAAATCCTGCCATAGCTGTTTTTAATGTATTTATCCTAGCCGTTAGCTTATCTGACAACAAACTTACCCTAAAATATAATCTCAGGCAGTGCAAGTGGCCTATGGCCACCAGCCATCCTTAAAGGGGCAGCTGAAAATGCTTGATGGGGCCATTTGCAAGAGTTTTACTGTACTCCATTCATAAATGACTAGCGGACATCTATTGTGGATCTTATGCACGCGTTACGTGGTGTGTAAATGCAGCATGTTGTTCTATTCGAATGGCGATGTGTAGCCTATCATTTGCTTAGTCTTTAGGCTTCTCGTAATGGTTTTCATCCGATCTAACAAACAGATCCCTGATAAAATAAAGAAAATGAAGCAACAGTACAGGGAAGCAAAGACTCAGAACGGAAAGAGTTGGAACGACCGAATGTGGTACGATACTAATGACTCAATATAAAAATGGAGCGCTGAGACCGAGACGTTGCCTGCAGACCCTTTTACAACATAAAATTACCTCAGAATTCTTCCAAATCCTTCGATTAAAGGTAGATAGTTTTGACAAAACACTTATCAAACTAAATATTGAATACATTGGCTTACAGTTGCAATGTTAATAGTGTAGGTGGAAAAGCAGCCGGTCGCAGGAGTTTGAGGAAGAAATTAGTTTTAATACTCAAACTCAAGTGCTGTATTGTAAACAAACTGAGCTTGGCGTTATTGTTTATTTTACTACCAGGAAAATATTGCCTTTTATTTTTCGTAACCGGAAAACTAAATCATGTTGATAGTCTACTCCTCACTCTCCACCTGAGCCCCTCCTTAAGTCCTTGGTACCAACAGAAAAGTCTGGAGCCAACATTAGCATAAATCACCGGTGTAGCCCTGGTGCCGGGGTAAAGCACCAGTGGAAATGCCTCATTGCAGTACTACCCAAGTTGTCATTGTTTATTTCTGTGTAAAAATGCATTAGAGGAGGGATTCTGCCTGCCCCTTTAACCGAAGTGACTCAAATGTAAGGGTACATGGGTTTGTTTTATCATGTAGCCCTCCATAAAACTTAGGATCTTTTTGTGATTGTCGATCTTCCTGAAATGCATTCATTGTGCTCCTCCAAAATCAGGCTTCTTGTAAAAAGTGAGCACAGAGCCATTTTCTAAATATGTAACATTAAGATTCTTGTTCTTTGAAAGGAAACAATTTAAATTTTCTTTTGCAGGAGTGTCTCTCAAGAGCTCTCGGAGACAATCTTGACTATGGTTGCCAACTGTAGCAACGTCATGAACAAAGCCCGCCAGCCGCCACCAGGGGTCATGCCAAAGGGACGAGCTCCAAGCACCAGCAGCCTAGATGCCATTTCCCCTGTGCAGGTATCGGTGTCTCCTCTCCAGGTGAAGGGATTACATTGCATCTGTTGTCTTACTTTTAGTAGGAAATGTGTCCCCCCCCTAGGATTATTGATTTCTGTATTCCTCAAATTATTTGAATTATTATTTATAATGTTAATTCAATAATAATTTATAATTATTATTTATATTATTTGAAATGTGTATAACGTTGTGGGTCAGTGTCGCCATGTTGCTCATCCTGGTGCTCTGATTTCCTCTAGATGGATCCCCTGACAGCCATGGGCTCCTTGACCCTAGGCAGCTCTGCCCCCTCTCATACACAGAACATGCAGGGCTTCCCCACCCCGCTGGGTTCAGCCTTCAGCAACCCCCAGTCCCCAGCTAAGGCCTTTCCTCCACTGTCGAACCCCAACCCCAGCACACCATTTGGGGGAATTGGAAGCCTGTCCTCTCAGCTGGGTAACCCAGGTATATGGAGAAAAATCTTTGATTTTTGTCTTGTTTAGTTTGTTATGGAGAACTGAACTGGATCTTGTTTCTAGGTTCACTGGGTTCTGGCATTGGTTCTGGTCTTAGTTCTGGTCTTGGAATGCCAGCGGTAAGCAGTGATCCTTTTGGGACAAGGAAGATGAGCACACCTGGTCTTAATCCACCCACCTTTCAGCAGAGTAAGATGAAGGCCTGTAAGTGGTGTTGGTGTGGCTGAGAGTGTGCTAGGCGCCTCAACTGTATTTCCTCTGAAACCGTGTTTTAATATTTTGCATTATTTTTTTGAATTTTAATATCTTATTGAATTCTATTTTTAAATAATGAAATGCTTAAACATTTACCATGTCTCAAGACATTGAGTGTAGCTGAAACACAGTGAATCAGAGGAAATACAGGTCAGTCTTCCATTAAACACACATTGGCAAATTCTTATGTTCTTGTGCATGAATGTGATTTGTGTTTTTGATTGTTTCAAACTTTTATTTGCTTGTCAATTTATTTTTGCCTTTTCTTCTATTATCGTTACTGAAGGTGTTTCAAAGGGCTTTTTACGGCAGTACTGTTTTTGATTTAGTGTCACCTTTTCCCAGCTGATCTATCTCAGGTGTGGCCTGAGGCTAACCAGCACTTTAGTAAGGAGATTGACGATGAAGCTAACAGCTACTTCCAGCGTATCTACAACCACCCCCCACACCCTACCATGTCTGTTGATGAGGTGAGTCTCTGAGGAACAGCAGGCTGTTGCTGCCACTGACCTAGTAATGGGCTTTATCCTCAAGGGGACCGCTGCTAAATCCATGGTGGCCCTTCTCTTTGCAGGTGCTGGAGATGTTGCAAAGGTTCAAGGACTCCACCATCAAGCGAGAGCGCGAGGTCTTTAACTGCATGCTGAGGAACTTGTTCGAGGAGTACCGCTTCTTCCCCCAGTACCCCGACAAGGAGCTGCACATCACCGCTTGTCTGTTTGGGGGCATCATTGAGAAGGGCCTTGTAACCTACATGGCCCTTGGACTGGCCCTCAGATATGTCCTTGAAGCCTTAAGGAAACCATTTGGGTCCAAAATGTATTACTTCGGAATCGCTGCTCTAGATAGATTCAAAAATAGGTATGGCCTTCTAATGAAATTCCATCCGCAACATTTGTATGTTGCCAAATAGTGTTGCATATGTGTTTGAGCTCTGACTGCTGTAGGGCTAATTTTGTCTGTCCCTATCTAGACTGAAGGATTACCCCCAATATTGCCAGCACTTGGCCTCAATTGGCCACTTTCTGCAATTCCCCCATCATTTACGAGAGGTAATTGGATTTCCTGTACCTTTCTTATACAATATGTCCACATCTTGCCTTTATACTGATCTCCACACCACCTTGGCTAGAAGTGTGGTTTCTACTTCACGATAAATAAGTCTGTCGCTCTGGCACTTCTGAATATCCTGTGCGTGCAGTATGTCGAGTATGGCCAACAGTCACGTGACCCTCCGGTGAAGATGCAGGGATCCATCACAACCCCAGGAAGCCTGGCGTTGGCTCAGGCTCAGGCCCAGTCACAGTCTCCCAAAGCCCCCCAGCCTGGTCAGGCCAGCACCCTGGTAACCACAGCTACTACCACCACCACCGTCTCCAAAACCACTACCATCACCCGGCCTACCCCTGGCACCTTCAAGAAGGATGTGCCGGTGAGTACCTGGGGAAACATCGGGCATCACATACAGTAACATGAGGAAAGTCATTGCCAACTTTCTGATGTACTCTAATATTCATGTTTTTTTTTACACAATTCAGATCTTTAACCAAAACCTGGTCACTAGATAGCATAGAACCTAAGTGAACAAATGACACTTGTGTATTCATTTCACTTATTTAATTGGCAGTGATATGACACTCCAATGAGCATGTGTGAAAAGCTAATTGCCCCATATGCTGTGATTAGTTGTGCCTCCTGTAGGGGCAATTATTTGACTGCAACTAAATGCTTCCTGCAGTTCAGTCTCACATTGTTGTGGAGGAATTTTAGCTCCCTTTTCAATGCTGAAATTCCTTTTTAACTGTGTTTTGAGTATAAACTGCTTGTTTTAGATAAGACTGAGTTAAATTGCAACAAAACTCAAGGTGGCACAACCCCAAATAATCCCTGACACTTGATAGTCCAGTTGTAACATAGATACACGCTCCCGAGACCACCATCTGGGCGGGGTGCACCTCATGAACGTACACCTCCCCAAAGTTCTGCAACAAGTCCTGTTCATTTGAATGTGTTGACCATTTGGTAATTCAAAGTAATAAACCCAAAAGTCTACTGTTCTGCAAAGTCGCTGTTCTTCCTCATGTTTTGACTATGCTATGACCTTAAGGGGCCATTTACCTTTTGACTTTATAAAATACTCCCATATGGGTATGAATGTTACTTGTTCATTCAGATTCAGAATATCTTTTGTTGAAACATGGGGCAAATACTTCCCTAGCTCTCTAGATGTTTTCTGTGTAACCATCATTTCGGTTTCAATGGATTAACTTGTTTGTTCCATGAGCAACTTTTGCTGGTTGTTACAATTTCAGTTAATGACATTTTCATTTCACAAGTGGAGGTTAGGATATTGTAAAAGGTTTGCTTTTTGTTTTACAATATTTTACATTTGTTACAGCCCTCAATCAACACCACAAACATTGATACTCTACTAGTAGCAACAGACCAAACAGAGAGGATTGTGGAACCTCCGGAGAATGTTCAAGAAAAAATTGCCTTCATTTTCAATAATTTGTCACAATCCAACATGACACAGAAGGTGGGTCAGAAATTTTGGCTTCATTCAAGTGTTGCAATTGCACTTGTATTTGCCTAAGAGCTCTTATTTGTTGTTTTTGCTTTCATGTACCTGCCAAGGTTGAGGAGTTAAAGGAGACTGTGAAGGAGGAGTTCATGCCCTGGGTCTCCCAGTATCTGGTTATGAAGAGGGTCAGTATTGAGCCCAATTTTCACAGCCTATACTCAAACTTCCTGGACACTCTGAAGAACCCGGAGTTTGTCAAAATGGTGCTGAATGAAACTTACCGAAACATCAAGGTGAATAGTTATTTACTTAATCAACACTAGATTTTGTAAGCTCATATCAGGTTTCAGAACATCTATTACATTAAACCTTTCTCCATGTGGCAGGTACTTCTTACCTCGGATAAGGCAGCTGCAAACTTCTCTGACCGATCCCTACTGAAAAATCTGGGCCACTGGCTTGGAATGATCACACTGGCCAAAAACAAGCCCATCCTTTACACAGTGGGTTGATTTCTCATTTTTAAATGGTGACTTGTATTTGTTGCTGTGCCCTAAGACTAATGTTTGGTTAACCTGCATTTGTTTGTCTTCCTCTAGGATTTGGAAGTTAAATCTCTCTTGTTGGAAGCGTATGTTAAGGGGCAGCAGGAGCTGCTGTATGTTGTCCCGTTTGTGGCTAAAGTCCTGGAGTCCAGTTTACGTAGCGTGGTGAGGCAACAGTCTTGCTGGTTTTTGTCAATTTCTATATCTTTTACCATGTTGTCCAAGTAATTGTTACTTTTTGAAATTAGCTTAGGTCCAGTACAAACTAAGCCAACAGGATTAGGTTGACAGCTGTCCTATAAGACAGTGGTTGGCCTTGGTGTTTTTCCCGGTCCAAAGAAAACTGCTTTTAACTACTGGCCCGTTTTCCTTGGTCTGGTGCCTTGGTCAAGATAAACTATGGGCCTTAAGACTGACCCACCCCCAACAGAAAAAGACAGTGAGCAGGTCCCAGCAGGCACAGTATCTACAGCAGCAGAAAGGAAGCCAGACCTTCCATGCAGAATACCTACAGCTGCTGACAGGGAGTCAGCCAGAGCTAGATGATGTAGACCAGTATAGACAGCATTATAGCCCACCTCCAGAAGAAGCAACAAGGCGCAGAGTATGTGTGACATTTTGGATCCTAAAAATATAATATTGCCTTGGCATAACAATGGCCTGCCGACAGTGTACCTCCTATTTCTTTGTAAGGTTCAAGCCCTGGTGCTGGTTTTGTACATGTGCACGTTGAATAAATCTCAAGTTAACATGAGTTTCATTAGTTAACTGGTATGTTGTATGTTCTGTCAGATCTTTCGGCCCCAGAATCCTTGGACTATGGCCATCATGAACGTTCTAGCGGAGCTGCATACAGAGCATGACCTGAAGGTGAGGGGGGCCATCTCTTATCCACTCATCACTGTGTTTTTAGTCTTAAACGCTTTGCAGTTTACACATACTTGTTGTCATCATATTTCTTTCCCCGCTACAGCTGAACTTAAAGTTTGAGATTGAGGTACTGTGCAAGAACCTGTCACTGGACATCAATGACCTGAAGCCTGGTAACCTACTGAAGGATAAAGAGAAGCTGAAGAACCTGGAGGAGCAGCTCTCAGCGCCAAAGAAGGAAGCCAAGCCCCCTGAAGAAATGCTCCCTATTGTTAGCACAGGTATCCAGCACTTTCAAACTGGGATGCCTCTGGTTGTGTGTGGATATCTTTCTTTCAAATATTTATTTTTAGATCTGAATATGATGTTGGTCTCCATGTACATTTTAGTATTTTACATTTGTTTATTCCGATTTATTTTCCCAACATTAAGTTCCGGCATTGAAATGTAGAACAGTGACCTAGATGTGTTTCAGCCAGTAATAACTCAGTTCATTTAGCTTTTTCTCTTTTGAGCCGCTGTGCTTGGGTTCCTCTTCGTGTATTTTAATCACTGTAGCGTTTTGTAACCAACAGGAGACTTTCTTCCATTTGCAGTTGCACCATCCACTCCTGCCGTCGCCGCCACCTGTACAGCCACCGGGCCCCCTACTCCTCAGTTCAGCTATCATGACATCAACGTGTATGCGCTTGCAGGCCTGGCCCCCCACATCAATATCAACATCAACGTCAGTAGCCCTCTTTCTCATACCTTACTGAGTTGGGACAAATCCACACCCAGGGTTGTGGCTGTACTAAGGCTTTCCTGTCCCTGCAGATCCCCTTGCTCCAAGCCCACCCCCAGCTAAAGCAGTGTGTGAGGCAGTCCATCGAGCGTGCCGTGCAGGAGCTCGTCCACCCCGTGGTTGACCGTTCCATCAAGATCGCCATGACCACCTGTGAGCAGATCGTGAGGAAGGACTTTGCCCTGGACTCGGAGGAGTCACGCATGCGGGTGGCAGCCCATCACATGATGCGGAACCTGACCGCTGGCATGGCCATGATCACCTGCCGGGAGCCCCTGCTCATGAGCATCGCCACCAACCTGAAGAACAGCTTTGCAGCAGCCCTCAGGGTACAGCCTCTGTCATTCATTCCCATTTACATCCCTTCTAGCTTTCTAAAGGGTTTTTCTTGCTTATAACTCTGTGCTCCTGCCCCCCCCTCCCCAGGCCCCAACCCCCCAGCAGAGAGAGATGATGGAGGAGGCTGCTGCCCGGGTAGCTCAGGACAACTGTGAACTGGCCTGCTGCTTCATCCAAAAGACTGCTGTGGAGAAGGCAGGGCCAGAGATGGACAAGAGGCTGGCCACGGTGAGGATCATTATGGCCGATGCATTGACGCTGGTGTGTTGTTTCTGTCTGTACTGCTCAGTCTGTTAGCTGACTTGTCTGTGCTTTCCACTTGGGTAGGAGTTTGAGCTGAGGAAGCATGCCCGCCAGGAAGGCCGCCGCTACTGTGACCCGGTGGTGCTGACCTACCAGGCTGAGCGCATGCCCGAGCAGATCAGACTTAAGGTGGGCACTACATTAGCTTCTTATCTAGTATTTGGTGTTTCGTGTTTCAGGTACTTACTGAGTCATGTTTCTGTTACAGGTTGGAGGTGTAGACCCCAAACAGCTGGCAGTCTACGAGGAGTTTGCTAGGAATGTGCCTGGTTTCCTACCCAGCAATGACCTTTCTCAGCCCACTGGATTCCTTGCCCAGCCCATGAAGGTAAGCTTCTCAGCCCACTTTAACATGAGGTCCTTTGGTAGATCATGGTGCTTGTAATTTCAGGATACTGGGATTAAATTCCCAGGACCATCCAAACATGACTAAGTCACTTCGAAAAGTTAATTTTTTTTTTTATCCTGACAACCCCACCTTAGTTGTAGTTCTTTACTCTGTTCAGTGACTGACAGGGCGTGTGTCTGTCTGTCTGTCTGACTGACGGGGCGTGTGTCTGTCTGTCTGTCTGACTGACGGGGCGTGTGTCTGTCTGTCTGTCTGACTGACGGGGCGTGTGTCTGTCTGTCTGTCTGAC